>JAPYYT010001298.1:0-52477 GCA_030522565.1 Ceratosolen corneri
TATATATATGAAAGACATTGGAATGCTGTCCATCAGTAATTGTAAAGTTTCTTGCGATAAAGGAAATAAATATAAGCCATTCCCCATTCATGCTGCTTACCATTACAAGTTGCTGAAATCTTTAAAAAGCCAGAATAATTCGAGAATTTTATATCTCAATGCCATATCATAGGTATAAATTAATATTAAATAGTCTTCGTTAGCGTGAATAAGTGTAATTACTTCAACGAGAGAATGCAATTGAATTTTCCATAAATATTAGTGGATATTTTGAAAAGTACCTTTAATGTACTAATCTTAAGTTATAGTGTAATTATATCGAATGAAAACGTTCATTTCGTTCGGCAAAAAGTTCGCAGTTTCGTTACTCAACTGTAATATATTATTAACGCTTTAGAAGCAAATACCATTAAGAACTATCTCACGTCATGAGTCACGACAAAGAATAAAATTTATGTTTTTAAATCCTTTTCTAAAGGCAGCCCAAGCAAAACAACTCGTTAAAAGTTTCGGTGCACGCCAAATACTTTACTATGTGCATGCAAACCTAGATATACTTATAGCGGCGATAAATAGTACAAGAGAGCCAGCAGCTTCGAATTCGGAATGTTTTGCGGGCAAGCTTTCATAAAGCAGTAATATTCCGCTTTTTGTCACCATCAAGGGCCACTATCCGTAAGGGAAGAGCGAGGACTATATATATATGTGTATATGTATATATAAAACAGGAGAGAGGGGAAGAGGATGGGAGAGAGCTTTATTTGTCGGGGGTTAAGGCACGTAAACGTGGCTGGCCATTATGGTTTTTAAAATCGACAGGGAGAAGTTGCGCCTCGTGGCCTAAGAGTGTCAGGACGAAATTCCTGGACGAGGACGATGAGGCGATGTACCGTACTACCAGACTTCGCGTTCCCATTTTTTCGGGAAATGCTTTTCCGAAGATAAATGCGTGCGCCTGCGCTTGTCAGCGGCTGCTTGTGTGCGCTTCCCAGCCAAAATATATCCGATAGAGTCGCATGCGCCGAGCTCATCGAAATTTATTCGATCTTGTCGATTGCAACTTTTTCTACACTTTTCTCCTTTTGAATCCGGCGTTGCGCGCGCGCGTGTGTGTGTGTGTGTTCTGAAAAATTGATATTTTCGCGAGGGCACATATTACATATTCATATGAAGCGAGCGTTAAAAATTACGTCTCGAATCTTCTCTCTCTCTCTCTCTCTCGAATATTTAATTGGTTTTTAAATTTTAATCTTTAAAGGCGACTATGGTACTACGTTCTCTACTTTCATTACCTCTCGCAATCAATGCTTTTATTCTACAATAAAGTTTCAAATTATATACTTAAAAGAAATATGGCAATGTCTCATTTAAATTTAACGCTCCTCTCTAAATCGTTAATTTTCCCAAAAAGACACTTATCTCCCAACTAAAATTAAACGCGCGTACTTTGTTTATAGCCCCAATATTATTCGCAATTTTTTAAACATAAAACCAATTACAGCTCTCAATTTCATCAAATTAAAAAACTTAATCCCGATACGGAGTGTGGAAATTAATGAAATAACATTGACAATTAATGCAATTCAATTTACATTTCCAATTAATATAATGCAATTAATTCTAAAGTATCTCAAATTCAAGCATTCGCTTCATTATAGATTTGTCATATAATATTAAATTTTAGACCAATGGCGGCAGAATAAAAGTAATCGCCAAAACATTCCAACTTTCGCTAACAACTGGCTTTCAATTCAATTGGTACATATTTAAGGAATGCATGGTATATTATTAGAGTATCTCATCCCACGAAGTATAAATTAATTTTTCATTTAACAGCGCAGTTACATTTCATTAGAATAAAAATTCAATGTATCCGCAAGTAGACCAAAAATTAATTGTAACGTGAAAAACTTTACCAAGAAAATATACCTCAACTGGGAAAACATCATTAATAATCAGCATATATATATATATATATATATATAATGTAGATTCACATTAGGATCATTCATTTTCCACAATGCATGATCAGGAAAATTTATTCCGATAAAAATTACCACTGATGATTAAGCATGATTTATAAGTTGAAAGTGAGACACAATAAATGTCGAATAATGCCTTTTATATATCAAGATAATGGACGAGCGATTTTCTAAACAAAAACTCACCGGTAGGATCCAAGCGAATGAAAAAAGGTGATTGGAAAACAATTGCAATATAGTTATATTACATTATAATAGACTATGTAATTTTCTTTTCATCCATTTACATTTGATATTCGGATACATATATATATATATATATATATATATATAAGTAACATTATTTATCGATTTTACTGATTTGATAGCCATTTAAATTCATAGAACAGAGAGTTATTTTATTACGATCAATAAGCACTTTATATTACACATTTAATATGAAAATACAATGACAATAAATAAGAAAGTAATAGCACAATATTATTATGAGAATAATACATTTAATAATTGTGGTAATTTTGAGCAAGTCACTATTCCTATATCCACAAATGAAAAGGAAGCGAAGAATTTTCATGATTATTAGGAATAACACCAGGATTTTAGATTTTTCTTAAAGGTCTCGTAAAAATAATGTCTCTGGCGTAAAAAGATACACATTGCACGGATAAAAACAAAAAGAACTCGAAAAATAAATCGAAAAATCCTGCACAGCTGACGCAGTATATATATATACATATACACATATGTGCGGGTGTGTGCGCGTGCGCGTGTATGTATGTGAAGTATGCATTATGGATAGGGAGACGGTAAAGCGTTATTTTAGCATAGATTACCCCCACCCCTGGGTGTCGGTCAGCCTGCAGCGACGTCAAGATATATAAAGTTAATATGCTTAATCCTGCAATACTGAAAGTTAATTCTTCGTAACATTAATGCTTGATAGTATATATCAGCCCGCTTTAATGAGATAGCTTTACTCGCTCGGAGAAGGAGGGAGGAAGTAGTGTGAGATAGCTGAAAAGTAAGGACGATGAAGAGGAGGATGATGTCATGGTAATGCCTCGACTGTTATTTTTAGTATCCACTTGAAATGTCATTTTGTATTCGGGCTTGGCGCACTGATGGTTTTTGCCACAAATGTTATAATGGCATTACAAATTAAGATTACGTTGATGGCTAAAGAATTGATTTAATTTGTGAAAATAAATGCTAAACGAACCAGCGGAATCTCTTACAAATTGTAAGAAACGGCTCATTTCATTGTGTTAACATCACTAATTATACACGCGTATATATAAAATTTTCTTCTTCTAATTCGTGTATTCCCTTTCAATTTTATATGATATTTACTGATCAATATTTATATATTACGAGAGAGAGAGAGAGCATCACATATATTAATGGTGCAAATAACAGATGATTAATGTTTCTTCTAAACTTTGAGATTAGTAAAAATAAATAAAATTTTTAATATATCATAATGAGCCCTCAATGAATTGATATATTTATATGTATTATTTGATTAATAATTCTAATTAATAATTTAACAATGGAGTAATGAAACTATTTTATATAACTATTTAATATTTTCAACAAGGCATTATTATCACGTGAAAAATATCATTTGATAATAATTAATCAAACAATTTTATAATTGATGATTTTAATGCTCTTTAACAATGTATTAATCTACATAAATTGAACTGTATAAAAATGGTTAATAATTAATGTTATTAATCTTTTTAATTATTATTTAGCATTTTAATAGAAGAGATTCCATAACAGCAATTTTACTTACTTTGATAAGTTTTTATATGCAAGTTTATTAATTAATTTTATTATTTATATGTATTCATGGAGTGCGATTTATGTACAGTATATTAACTATTTGTTAATACTCGTTTAATAATCAGAAATATTACGTACATACTGGAAGTCGCTTTTCCACAATAGTTTAGGTGAAAAAAATATTTTTTAATTTATTAATATGTTTTAATTTAAATTAGAAATTGTTTTGATTACCAATTACCTCGAAGTCGTCTATTTTAATTGAAAATATTGTAAATTTTATCAGCAATGAGATTCTTGTTTGTATTCTCGATTTACGATTAGTAAAATAACAAATTAAATGTACTGAGTATTAAAAAAATAGAATGCATTTAATTTAGCATTTTTAAATCACAAAGCATTTAGATACAATCACATACTGACATAGTAATTATAATTTAGATTGTAGCACAAATTATAGATTTCGAGGGCTGATTATTTTTCAATTTTCTTTTGAGTACAGAAGGCCACGAAAAATTAATATTTAATCGAAAGGAACATCGAAGAAATCCTAATAAACTGTTTGTGACGTAGGAATTAATTTTCTATCTGAATAGTCTTTACGTGAAAGATTTTCTTTTTAATCTTATAATATAATATTTTCTACGTCACATAAAATTTATAGGCTCAGTTGTGGACGTGAATATATAGTCGAATATTTACTGAAACCATTACAATTTTAAACAATTACAATAATATTTGTTAAGTCATGATTTTATTGCACTATTGATAAATATGTACTGCAATTTATAATTATTTTCAACTATGGAACTTCCCCTCCAGATGCAAGCCAATTTCCGATAATAAATATTATTTTTAATTGTGCGATAAATTATATATTTTTAAATGATTTTCTTAATAATTCGTTCGTTAAAATCAGAACTGATTATATCATTAAGTACATATTTAATTTAATTATCTTGTTTAGTTATCGTATATACATCTTAAAGTGTAAATCAAACTTCCGTTTAAATTGTTCAAACAAAAAGAAAGTTATTTACATTGTGAGCGAATATATGCAGTTTCTTTCGGCATTGATAAGTGTAAATATTTTATTTTATAAAAATATCAATACGAGAATGAAACATGCATAAATAAATATAAAAATTGCCACTCGAGACGAATAATAATTGGCATGCTTTCAGTAATTTTTTCAAATATTAAATCTCTAATAGATTTTAGTAATTTGAAACGATATTTACTATCGATTGATAATTCTATCATGTGAAATAAATAATTAAAAGTCAATAGTGTGCAATATTGATTTGCTGATGATTCCATTATTTTCTCCAAAGATTAGCTCGCGAGATTACAATGGACCATTGTTTTCATCGCTCAGTCTCTGCTTCGTTTTTTTTTTTTTTTATTTTTATTTATATATATTGTTTTATTTACTTATTCTCTTCTAGATTAGTGCCATAAGTAATCGAGCAATTTAATTGACATTATAAATGATGGTACGAAGTATATTGCGAGCTAAATGCAATTGATATTTCATGAAATGCACAAACACTTTCAAGTTTAACAAACTCGTCGAATAATAGATTTCGATACAATAATAATTCTGCGTTTTACCCGCCAAATACTCAAATTAATTTAATGCCAATAATGCAAATTATCGAACAATTAATGTCCATCGGTGTTTCTACGCCTAAAAGCCATAATATTCGTCGCGATAAATGTGAGCAGTAAATATTTAGAGATAAGTAAGTGTCGCGGGAACTAAATTCAACAGGACTTCTTATCGAAAATAAGCATTAAAGCTGAAATTTCTTTAAGATGAGTTTAAGATAAATAATTAGATTTTCGTAGAATAGCAGAATTATACGAGAAGTCAAAAGTGGAGTGGCGCGCGAAAGTGAAAAGATAGCAAAGCCAAGGAACAAACCACTTGGCGAGCGGAAAACGCCGATATTTATTGCCAAACAACGTGGGACTGCAAAATTTAGTATTCAATCTAAATGCATTCGCGTTGGCCGTACAGAGGGATAAGGAAAGCATCAATACATTTTCTACGCAAACGCATTTTCCACCCAAGTAAAATGTTTATTGTTTGCATTCTCAAACAAGATGGCGGCGAAATGTTCTACATGCTTTGTCGATTCGTACATAATATTCTCTACACACACACACACACACATATATATATATATGTAGCATATGATACTTTTCAACTGAGAAAATAATCTGGCTGTTAATTGATATTTATTGACTCGTTAAGGGAGTTGAGGCAGTTCATTGATAAATAATTTGAGAGTATTTATTTTTTATATTAGTATTTTAAAGCCAAGAAGTATTATTTTCTTGGAATATAAATTTGCTTTGTTTGGTCAAGTACAACGAAGTAGCGCCAAGTCATACGCATTTATTATGCTCTTATGCTATATCTTTTAAAATTTCACCAAACTTACGTTTTAGTTGTAAATTTTTTAGGTCGTCAATTATTATTGAATATATTCCCTCGAATTTTTTCGAATAAACAGATTCGCGTAGCTTCAAATGGGCTTCAAGAGCCAATTCAATTTCAGAAAAAGCTCATCTCGTCCAATTTTTACAAGTAAATTATTGACAATAATTATCCATGGCCATGTGCAATTAATGATTGGATTATTGGAAAGCTTGAGCTTATTGTAGTCGATGCATGCACTTGAATATTTACGTGAATAAATCGATGGAGGCCGAGTACACTCGTACAATGTACAATTTCCCCAAGGTTCCACCTAGCGTGCAAGGAACGTGGAAGAGAATCAGAAAAGAAATTCGACGAGTCATTAGAAGAGTCTACAATTCTAACGAAAAGTTAGCGTAATCGATCGAGGAAAAGTCGAGAAAAACGTCATCTCCGAGGCATAAATCACGCGTCCTCCGCTCCCTTTATCTAAAGAGGATCACTCTTAATGCATAATGACATTTTCTTATTAAGCCCGAGCCGTCGAATTATCGAGTCTTCCCTCATACGGGATTTTTCGATCAGCCAAGGGCTCGCACATTACAAGGGTCTGTACGCACTTTTTTTCTGGGCCACACTCGGTCAGGCATCGTAGCGAAAGGGCGTTTCGCTCTTTTCCTTCCAACTGTTTTTGAACTTTGGCACTGATGATGGCAGGTAGTCTCGTTTGCCACGCACCGGCAAACAATGGCGCCAACAAAATAATATTGGGTTTTTTTGGCATTGCGGAATATAATTGTTGCACTCTTTAATGGGTGGGGGCGGGGGAGCAAATTGGTCGGTCACATTGGTCTGTCAAATTGGTTTTTCTTATGTGTGTGTTTGGATTTGTCGGTTCCCAAGCTCAGTATTGTCGAGTCTCAGTACCCCTCGCTTGCATTATGCAATAAAAAGGCTTTTTAGAAAAATATTAATGGCTGATTGTAAATACGGGAATTTGAATTATCTAGTCTTGAATGGAAGCAAATATTCAAAGCTTCGGGAGTGCGGGAACGCGGCGGTATTCGCCTCTGGACTAACCTCCAAATTGTCAAAGGCAAGTGAATAAGAAAGGAAAATTTGACGGCGCAGCGGGGATTTTCCGCCATCATCTACATATTTAAGGATTAAGAGGCGCGTGCATTGAAAATGCAACATTATAGGGCAGAGCGGAGATTGGACATTGGCGTGTGCGAAAGCGCAGGTAAAAATGCCGGAGGCCATTTCTTCAAAGGGCCTAATTTCTCAAATATCCGAGCTTCAATTAGACATGCAAATCCGGGCGCGGAGGCGCAAATTTCAGAGAAACGCTTCAAATTCCCCTCGTCTCGCAATCTCCCGCATATATCCAGACTCGAAATTTCAATTGGCTTCGGCAATTTTTTATGGCTTGCCATCCGACTCACGGGCTACACGTGCCGGCATTATACTTACGGGGGTCGGTAATGCGCTCTCGGCGCCCTGCCACGGGGATTTAATATATTAAAAGTGGATTACGCGTGTAACATTCGATGAAGTGGCACTCTTGAAAATTAATGTCTGGAAGCATATGCAGTATGCAGCCGCTGCTCCCGGCCGCCCCCGTCGCACTCGAGCCGGAAGCAGCTCTCTCTCTCTCTCTCTCTCTCGTGCGTGCGTGTGCGCGTGGGCGTGGGCGCACCCTTATTGCGCGGCAAACGCCTGGGCTTTTTCGCGTCCCGTTTTATTCAGATTTTCAATTAAACGATCAAACAACCCAAGGAGAATTGATGACAATCATTCAATTGTCGGCGGCATTTTCTCCGATACGAGCTTCATGAGGCATCTCGAGGTAAATACATGATTGACTTGGATGGCAATGACATCTCCAATGCCCACACATTCGCATACGAACTCTCGGATTTCAATAATATTTTCATGTAATTGTCCGTGTAATTTAGTGCTCTAATACGACTACGAGCAAGTATTACTGGGGTACTTGAGCGACGATGCGCTCCACTACAGTGATATTTATTTAGAATTTTCGTATTCCAATACAAAGCCGAGTTCAAACCCATGCTAATTTGCGATGGCTCAGGTATTATTTATTAAAATTCGACAAAACCATTGATACGATTTTTTTTTTTTTTTTTTTTTGCTTAAACGTCCAAGTTGTTGCGTGGATTTCATTGCTAGTTGGGTAGTATTAAAATAATAGTTTTACTAACTTTGGAAAAGTTTTACTTTGCTTAAATAGACAATTCTCTATGGGGTATTACAGTATCCTGACAATTACAACTTTATAATAAAAACGATTGGATGAATATAGGAATAAAAGCCGGGCTTAGTAAAGAGAGAAAATTCACGTTTGAATAGTTATAAATACATTTTTCAACTGGCACTCGAATTCGTATTTGAAAATAATTACGAAAATATCATTGGAAACTTTTCTTTTAAATTTCATATCGGTCCGAGGGCGGAGTTAAGGAGCGACGTAAGCACGTCTCACATATATGCATCGACAAACCAGCTACACTTACTCGAGAAGTGTATAAGTTTGATTCATTACACAAATTAAAAAAGTAAATTGCCTCTTGTGCACTAGCGAGAGGCAGTGGAGGGGGAAGAACGAGAGCGAGTGAGGAGGAACGATGGGGGAAGCGAGGGAGAAGAGAGTAGTCGGAGAGGCGTATAGAGTACGTGCGTGTGCGTACGAGCGAGTGGGTAGGATAGAGAGCACGAGCGAATGAGAGAGAAAAACAGAGAGAGAGAGAGAGAGAGAGAGAGAGAGGGAGAGAGAGTGAGAGAGAGTGAGAGAGAGAGAGAGAGAGGGAGCGAGATAATGCGAGAGGGAGGGCGAGAGAGAGAGAGTGAGAGAGAGAGAGAGCGAGGCGCGAGCCGGTGAACAGACGTTCGCGTTCAGCCAACGAAAATATTTAATTAAATTCACAGCCGCAAGACGCCGCCGCCAACGCGTCGGAGTCCGCATAGCGCCGGTTATGCCAGGGGCCAAAAGTAATTATGTTATCTGCGCATTTCCCACCCCCCCACTTTCGTTTTCTTCTCGCTTTTTTATTCTCATTTTTATCCCTTATTCCAACCCCCGCCCTCTATCCCTATCGCTTTGACTCTCACTCTTCCCTATTTATTTCTCCTACAACGCACAATCTTTATAGACCTACATACACATATGCATATATCTATTAAACTAGAAAAAGTAAGAGAGAGAGAGAGAGTGAGACAAAGGCAAGTAGACGATAGATAATTAAAGATAGATTTACGAAATTGTAAAAAAATTCAGTCATTTAAAGATATTTCGAATTTCCGTTATTGTTTATTTATATTATATTTATATTTATATTAAATCGTATTATTTAATATAATTCTGTTGTCATGCATTCATAAAAATGTTTTTAGAATGGTTACTCATGCGTTCACCTAAATCAAAAAATTAAATTTTAAAGAGACAAATAAAGTTTTGAAAGATCATCTTGATAAGTCTACTTGATATTATTTTTTGTAATAAATAAATGTAAATCATTTTAATATAAGTCAATGATCAAATAAAATAAATGCACATTAAAATAGATTTATTAGTGTTTATAGAAGAATTTATAGTTTTAGTAAATTGTTTTTGTAATTAATGTCTAATGCTTTAAAATTTTACATTTATAAATAAACTAATTATTTATTTGTCAATTCAATTTACAATTTATATCTACATATATACGTATGAACAAACACACACACACACACACACATACATATATATATATATATATATATGCATATTTGTATATTAGGATCTATTAAAATAATTTATTATTAATTTATATACAAATTGAAACCTACTTATATTATATAAAAAGTAATTAATGCTATATACTCTCAATTTTTATAAATTACTGGATTAAAAAAAAAAAAAGAAAAAATATACAGTCATTAAAGCAGAAAAAATTTGTTACAACAATTTTAATATATTCGTTCTTATTTATTCGGTCATTACCATTAACACTTGTTCAAATTAATTTTAAAAATGATTTTTTGTCATTAAAATCATACGACAAATATAGTAATACATTTCAGGCTTTTGAAATGAGGATAAAAGATATATTGTGAAGCCGAAAATTGTGACCAAAATCTCATTACGTGCCTGCGGTTAGACATTAACCTGAGCAGTATATATTTTGTAATAATAATTGTTGTTAGCTCAATCATCAAACAAATATGTATATATTACAATCCCGAACTTTATATAAAAAGTGTTTCCATATTATGTACTTAATACCAAAGTTCGTAAAAATTTTTGTGTTTGGAAGAAACGTAATTATTTTGATTTTCTAGTGGCTCTCCTATTTGCTTATTATAATTATTTATGATATTTCATAATATGTACCATAAGTATATACGTAAGTATTAGATTCACTAAATGTGATTAATGAATTTTAAATACTAATTATTTAATCAACATTATATTTATGTACGTAATAGTATACACATGTCTGTAAATAATATTTATTGATAGTTATGAAAATGTGGCAGACAACATATTTATCGATAATATTTACTTTTTACTTAATTTAATACTAAATTGACACATATCAATATTAATGCTAATAGAATGCATACAAAATCAGTACAATGGTATTTGTGCATTTGTTTATTATAAATAAAAAGTATATCTCGATCCCATAAGAGGATGTGTAAAAAATTAATAAATTTTTGTTTTACGATAAATTCGACTTATAAGATATTTTTAATAAGATTCATGAGAATATATTTCTTCCGCTTATTAATCAAAGAAATTGAAAATATTATTAAAATAAAATGTTAATTAATACATAAACTAAAAATGTAATGTATTGTTAATATTATAGTTTTGGATATTTTATACCTAATGCATTTCAAATTTTTACTTATTTTTTACCCAATGTATTGGAAATACTCTAAAAATCTATTACTTCGTTAGTATATTACAATTTGCGTGAGAATTATAATAGAACCTCAATATATTTAAAATCATGTTTTTTCATTCATTTTCATTCATTCATTGTAATTCATTGTAATAATTGTCATAATAAAAACTTAAGTTATTGAAAATGTTAGAATCGCACCTTTGACAATGCAATAAGTCTGCTCAAATCTAACTGTAAGTGCAATCACATCTCAAAAAATAAAATCACTGCGGGTTCGAGTGTCGTTTTACCACAATGTAGTAGTGACTCGAAAAAATACATTCAAATTCATTTGGATGTCACGTGGCTGTAATAAAGATGGTTAAGTATGTACAATAGCAATGAGAAAAAATAGGAAGACTTGTAGGGCGAGATGAAGAAATAATATGACGAAATAAGCGAAATGCAGCGAAAAATCGAAAAAAGAATAAGATGAGAAATAAAAAGAGAGATAAGAATGTAAAGCAGGATTAAGGAATCGGTTAATAACTAGTTTTGTAACAAGAATGATGGGAGTGTTGTGACTAGATTCTGTCATTTAAAAGTTTAAATGAAAAATGAATGCGTCATGTGAAATTAATCACCGACTAAGATATTTCTTTGGTGAATGTAATATTTTGAAATATAAATTTTTAGGAGATTCAATTAATAATCGGCGATGCTTTTAAGTAAGAAAAATTAGACTTATATAAATTTATTTTTTACACTTTGTATATCCTGGCGTTTTACGAAATTGGCTTAGTAAATAGATAAATCCGATTTATCTTAATACCACAAATTTTGATTACACAATCATATTCACGCAAAGTAATTTATTTTGACGAAGATTAATCAGGTTATTTAAATAAGAATTTCATGAACATTACAATTTCGTGCGTTACACAGATGCAATAATAATACTTATTAGAAATTACAACATTTTCCTTAATAAATCGCTAATATTAATATCTTGTGCTTAAAATATTGCAAGTGGAATTACGATGACTTAAGTGTTCTTCAATAGATTACATTAGTTTCCCGGTAAATGCAGTGGATCTGCAAATTGTTACAATAAAAGTGATATGAAATCAAAACCCAGAGAATCCATAGGAAATAAATGAGTATGGAATATACGTTTTTTACAAGTCGCCAATGTAACAGAAGTAAATGCTAATTACCACCATCAATAGAAATAAATTTATTTGAATAATAAATTATTGATTTAAAATTTCATTTTCTCATATAAGTGTTTGAATTATTTTTTATTAATTATTGTAGATTATATTTCAATTATTGTACATAAAACTTATTATATTATGAGAAGTTTACTGAACGTTCCATTGTATTGAGATTTTGTAACTGCGTATTAATAATAATTGAGATGAGGAGATGAATTTGATTTTACATTTTTAAAAGCCAAAACAAAGTATAAAGAGTAGCAATTTCAATTTACGAAGAATAAGTATAAATTGACAATAAACACAGTTTTTAGTTCAAAATTATTAACACGTCCTTACAGTGATTATCGTTATCAAAATCAATTATATGTCTAATGTGTGGACGTAGAATTTCTCACGTATATATATATTTCGTTACTATTTATAAATGTAGCCTAACCAAGTTAGAAATTTCGACTAATGAAATGGAGGTCTTAAATTCGAAATAACTTGTCCAGCTGAGAAAATACTCGGGCGCGGCCGCCTAGTCCCAATCGCAAATTATTCATACAAAAATACCACTCCGAAGCAATTAAAACGCCATTAAATATTGATTAACGCTTAATTAATTATTGGACTTGTAAATGTGAGATGGGGCCTTGGATTGAAGCAACATAAATTGAAAATTTCCTTGGCTGCTGCGTGAGCTGAGTGGTGCTTGATAATGCGCAAAGTGCTGAAACTAATGTAAAAGTGCTGTGCCTATTTGCGATGAAAAAAAATTAATGGAAATATTCTGGAAATATTGCGCGCCTCGAGGAAGAAAATATTTCCTTAAACCAACTATAATCAAAAACTAATTGAGAAACTGTTAAATATCGCGAGGAACTTGCACAGAGCGAGAGCACCGAGAGGAGAAAAAGATGCCTTACAATTATTTAGCAATTACTTACGGCGCTTCGAGTGTCGGCGCTCCCGCAAAATGCCGGGCCTCTTACATTTTACATCGGCCGCCTCGCGCTCATTTACCTCACTTACATTGCATTAGCGTTATTAGTTTCGCGGGGGGGGGGGGGGATTCATCCGGATAGGGGACGTCTTTTTTTATCGCATCCGAGACAATCGAGACGATCGAGCTCAAGCCGAGTCTCGTTTTATGTCTTGGAGCGACGACTTTTGTCGAGAGTGCCTTAACCCATGCAAGTGCTAAAATAATTGCTTTCGTTAGCGGCGCAATGATTTGTGAAACTCCCGCTTCTTCCCTCCCTTTTTATTGTTATTCCCGATATTCTCCAGGAATTTCAAGTTTGGCCGACGGATTTTTATTGCGCCACGTGAAAGGGACGCTTCCGAAACTGAAGCGTCATAGTTATCCGCGGGCGTGCAACAATTTGGAAACGAATTCAATTGATTGGGGCACGGCCGTGAAATGTAATTTACGATATTTTAGGGAAATTTACTTCACAAAAAGCTATCTCCTCGAAATTCAAAATCACTCCTCTCGAGGCACTCTTACCTCCCCATTATCTTTACACAATTAATTGCATTATATTGGACACGTTATTACGGCTGTTTGAGGCACATACGCTATTGAGCCGCGTTTCGCAAGATTATTTTATTATGAAGCATTTATGCCATTATGCCAGGTGTGGTGCAAAGCAGCATCAGCGAGAGCCGCTGCAAGGTAATGCCCGACAATAATTAGTCCCACTTGCAACTGATGATGGATAATGCGCGCACACACGTAGGCGCACGAACAAACCGAAACGCCGCCTGACTATCTCTGGTTGGCAAGTGCTTGAAACTCGTGGTACGAGTAAACTCGCCGATAAGAATTTGTTTGTTTGGCGAATGACGCCACCAAGGGCCTGCAATGGATATAAATAATCCATTGATACATTGGTACCTGAAAAAAGCAAAATAGTGCTTGGATGTGCGGTGAAGCCGAGGAGCAGCTGGGCGTCCGAATTATCGGTGCCGCGGCTCCGCTGGCAAAAAGGAGGGAAAGCGGAGGTGCGCGGGCGCACAGTGACAGAGAAAGGAGAAAATAATTACTCGGCTTGCATTAGATGGGAAGGCGCAGGGTCCGGCGGTGCATTAGCAGATTTAACAAGCTGCGCGCGTTTTTATCACGGCTCCATTATTTTGATTCCGGCGGCTCGGCGGCTCGGCGAAACTCTCAGTGCCCCGAGTACATTAGTGTTTATATCAATTTGTCGCCGCACAATAGAATTACTCCCGTTATTTGCTCCTCCCACGCCCCCGCGCTATTTTTCCTTTGCTCTATTCTCCTCGCCTTCTACGACAATTACTTTTTTCAACTGCTCACCTTTCTGCTCGCCTTTGCCGTTTTTACCTCTCCCCCTGCACCCCCTCCCCCACCCCACACTTTGACGAGAGCTAGAGGCAACTTTGTGAGCATTCTTAATAGCTCGGAATGGCGAGAGACATTGGTGAACGTAACAAATTAGACGCTGTTTATTAAAGTTTTTAATACTGTAATATTAATTTTGACACTTCGCGTTCTGCCACAAATGCACCTATAAATTAATACTGCGTCATTAACGTCGTATCCACCTCGTAAAATTGTATTTATAGGGCACTACTGGGATTTTTATCTCCTATCGCCAAGGCACAATTATACTTAAATGATAGTTAAAATGCAATTTTGTGTTGAATTTCATGCTAAATAAGCGTCCTTTGATGAAAAAAGTTGGGCGTTTTTATACTGTGTCTTGGCAGATTTATCATTCGTATGCATTTGACTGCTTGCCACAATAATTGATTTGTCAATACTTGCACGAGTCTCCTATCCGTGAAATTTTTACCGAATCTATGTATAAAAGTCAGTCCGAACTCTGCAATAATTAACGCGTGCCTCATCCCTTTACCAACTCCTAAGAACCTCCTCCCTTCCCCTCCCACCACCGCCACAACCACCACCACCACCACCACCACCACCACCACCACCACCACCACCACCACCACCGCCAATCGTTTTTATAAAATTTAACACTCGCGTCGATTGGCATCTTCGTGCGAGTACTTTGTACACGAGATTAATTGCCGTACGCTGGATGACGAGCCGCATCTCCACCAATAATGAATGGCAAATGATTGGTGATTTTAACATTGGGAGCGTAGCTTAAGCACCCTTTAGCAAATTTAGCGCAACTGAGTTTTATTGCGCTCTCGTCGAGTTAAAAGAAGCCAGTAGTCCTCGACTAATTTCGAAAAGTAGCGATACCACGCGGCTCTTGTAGCGCGCGAGTGAAATTCCAATTCGAATACGCCCGAGTCACTTTTCCAATTAGCATCACTGCCTCATTGCACCGAGCTCCACGGCCGCGTAAATCGCCCCCCTTTCAATTACCAAAATGGCGCCCGGCCACTCGTTAATTATGAATACGAAGCTGGCTTGGGGCAGCCGATCGACGGCCATGATATACACGCGAGCCCGCGACGATTTAAGAAAGAGATAGAGAGAGAGAGAGAGAGAGAGCGAGGGGAGGCCGCCTAAACGGCTCAATAAGGTTAGGTTAAAAATTGAAGATGAAATGTCATTGTGCGCGAGCGGTACAATGTATCGCGATTATCCGCAGGGGCTTCCTCGAATGTGTGCCTGCCGATGCATGAACACGTGTACTAGCCCTTTCGCAAATTAAGAACAATGATGAAGCACGGGAGGACGGAAGGGAATGTTTTTTCATCCTACATCGCTGGCATTACCTACTCGGGCAGTTTTACAAGCGCAGAGAGAAAAAATCTTCCTGGATCACGGCTAGCTAGGCTATAAATGTAGTCGAAATTCCCATCGGGTGCGCGCCTTCCTTCGTGCTCCCTCTCATCTTCTCTCACTTTCTCTCTCTCTCTCTCTCTCTTTCTCTTGTTTTTACGAATCGTGGATGCGCTCGACACCTTGTTGTTAGCCGACACGTGAGTTTTGCTTTGTCCTTTTGCTCTCTGTGTCTTCTTTCTAAGGAGGGCCTTTCAGTTTGGGCAACGTGCCGTGAATCATATTCTTATGTGTACTTTAAATAATTTGCTTCCTTTAAGCATGGAACATTGCGTTTGGCAGCCTTTTTTCTTCTTTTGGTCTCTTCTTTCTTGTCTCTTTCTTTTTTTCTTTTTCTTTTTGCGTGTAAATTTTGCAGGAGAAATGAATTTGTATTAATTTTCTTTGCGTATCATTGTGCGGCCAGTGTTTCTCATATCTCACTGTAGCTTTAAGTTTTCAATCAATTGTTGAATTTTCTCTTAAGAGCAAGAAATGTCGATGCATACGAATATGAATTTTTGTACACGCACAACACTCTGATTACTACGACAGCATTGTGCAACACGTGCATACCCACTTGCAAGAATGTGCGTCGCACTAATATCGCGCGAACGCACACAAAAGCGAGAACAAACACACGCAGGTGTAAAGGCGCGTGTGTAAAAGATGCATGAGAATAAGCATTTAATCAGCTTTCCTAGCCAAGCGGTTAAGAACTTGGCATAATCAACAACACTCTATTCAATGCTGAAAATCGTCCGCGGCTAAATTAAAAAGCCGAACGAATGCGCTTTCCTCCAGCGTTTTTTACCAAAGCAGCCATCATTAATTCTCTCCTTAACCTCATCCCATCCTCGTAATCCTTTCTCACCGTCTAGGCAGCGATGACCTTTCTCCCGAGTCAAAGAAATTGCTGCGCGAGGGTAGAGGCTGAAAGGGCCGGCGAAACACACATGTCGTCGCGGATTACATACAACTTTTTGCGCCACCGAGCAGATGCCCTTCATTATGTGCGCCATTTAGGCCCTTTGATCTGCCCTTGCGGCCGATTCCCGCCCGAAAAGAATTTCGCCTCTCGCGATCGGCCGACATTAGCATGTGCGCATTGCCATTAATTAGCGCGTCCCATTTCCTCGGCGTTTCCGGGAAGTGGCTTTGATGTCGCCGTTGCAACGAAAATCGCGCCCAGCCTCAGACATCGCCCTCCCTCCCTCCTCTCATCTTGTCGAACGATGTGCGATAATAGTTGACATTTTTACGCGAATACTCGAATGTTAAAAGGAAAGCCGATGCCAAGTCAACGCTCTGCTACGCTGTTTGGCAAACGCGACTTTTACCTTAGTTTAACGTAATAGTACGGTGAGGTCGGTTTATGGATATTGGCAGTGCTTCTGCAATCCAAGGTCGAAAATTACCGACACTCGACTAAGTTATTATGATATTTTAGATTCGCTGATGAGGTGGATTGATGGCATTTTATATTCATATTTAGCGCTTGAGTCGCACCGAAGAGGCAAACCAAAATGAAAATAAGCTCTTGCTTATTTTTATTAACCGATAGACGCAAAGATTTCCACCGTCGCCAATATCGACTATAATGAAGGGAATTCGCGTAGACAGTGAGAGAGAGAGAGGGTGGGGGTGGGGAGCGGTAAAAGGGAAAATGCAGCGTAAAAGGATACGTCGAGTGAGAGGATCCATCTGCTAAAGGAAGATAAAATTATTCCTCGTACAGCTACTTCTCTTTAGCCCTTTCTATACGTAATTGATCGTATGTACGATTTAGCATCAAAGTTCGATTTGTATCTTAGGTAGATTAATGAAGCAGTGCCGCTATCGCTGACTCGATCTTTGCAAGCTTTTGTTTTCATCCTTGCAATGCATCAATTGCCTCATCCTCGTGACAAACCCACGAGCACGCGGACAAACACACACATATATATTCTGTAGTAGGGGATAGAGAGTGAAAGCGAGCTCAGGGAAATCCTGCGAGAATGCAATTGAAAGCCTCCAACTACACTAATTTCCCTCTTGCCTCATGGATACGATTACAAGGAGAGGAGATAATCTTTTTTTTTCTCTTCAATATGAGTGCGTGGAGAGCTTCTAGTTTATTATGCGCTTGTGGTCAAGTTGACCTTTAAAGTTGTATTATAGATAGTGCAATTTTATATTAATTAATGAGATTCCATTCGTGATATTCCACTAGCGACTAGTTTTTAGGGCGATGATTGTTAAGCAATAATTCATTTATTTGGAAAATCTGACGAGCACTATTAGATATTACTTTGTATTGCGTTGAAGAACCTCTTTCTTTATACGGGAGTACATTATTAATTTGCATAATTAAATTAATTATTGAATTGGTTAGTGTGTGCCACGCGATGGCAAAAGCTTATGGATTTTGGTGTTCGCAAATTTAGGAGATAGCACATATATATCTGTGAAATTTATTCATAAATTCCCTGTTACCAATCTACGAGGAAAGTAAAATGTCGGAATCCTCCAAAAGGGTCTCAAGTCATAAAGTCAAGCATACTAAATTCAAAAAATCCCAAAGAAAATAGAATAAAATGAGCAAAAAAATCCACTCACTTACTGCCTACGGGAGCCTTTGCGCGTCCTACGTGTGAGATAATGTGGGTGTCTGTGTGTGCGTGTGTGTGCGTGTGTACACTTAAAGGGACAAAATGAGTATTCAACGGTAATTTCCCCGACGGAAACCTATAGGGTAAAAATAAACGAGTTCCCAGTTTGTTGAATAATTTTTTATTGTGCATGAATTATTAATTAAAATTGCTTTAATCTCTGAACGTGATATAAATTATGAAATATTTATGAAAAAAAAAAGTATATTTCTGAATGTTTGTTTGCCGTCGTAAAAATAAACTATAATTGAAGGGGACATTTTATTTATATAAGTTATTATTGTGAAAATTGAATGACGCGCTAATAAAGAAAATATTTTACAATTAATTTTTGTAGTTGCCAAAGGTAATAATTCAATAATTACAATTGATTTCAATGTAAAATTTCATTCTCTATTATTCTTTTCAATCATATTTTCCAACGCTGAAAATAAATTATACGACTCGAAATTAATAGGGGCCATTTAAATAAAATTAATTGAATAAAAATGTATGGTCAGAAAAAATACTAATTATTAAAAATACATTAATTTAGACGAAAATTTATTTATGAATTTCCTGAAAGCCCAACAAAATTGAGAATTGATTTCTTCGAGTGTATAGACGTTATTACTTAGAATCAGCCTATAATCAATTGAAAAAATTGTATTTATATATCATAGTTTATTTTGCATTCATTCGGTATGGAAAAGTAAGTAGTGCCGAAAGAATATGAAGAATAAGATGATATAAGTGAGTCTGAAAATATAATTATAATGTTGAATCAATAATTAAGCGATTCAGACAAAATATACCAGTGCATTATTGCGTCAATCTTCCATTAATCTCTTTTTTTTTTTTAAAGATTAATTTGGTTTTTCTAAAAATTATAAATAATATATAATAATGTATTTTTCTAGTAACACATAAAATGATGTATATATATATTTACTTGGAATATGTTGCAGTTAGTTTTATATCGAGACTGTTTTCAATAAATTTTCTATCGTGTAACAAATTCTCTACACGTTAGAATGTTTCTCCTAATCTTTAAACTCTAGAATTCATCCACTCATATAATCTGCGATGTTATGTACTTGACGCCATGTATTTTACAATAAAATTTGATCAGATTAGGTTATCTGGATCTCCCGTACATTTGGCATGATTTATCTTTTGCTGTGCCATAAATGTTACCTTTCCAATTGTATCCGAAACAATTATTCGCCTGACCTACGTCTTCTTGGAATTAGTTGTAAATGGCATCAGAACTCGGGCCTGTAATGCAAGTCAGTATTAATAAGTAATTCTTATTTAGATGTATTATTACATTGCGGTGAGAAATAGATTTCGTACTTAGGGCAAAACACACATTTGATCTTAAAATAAATTATTATAATAATTTTATAGCAGGAATAGATTTAATATTTTGAGTATCTTCGATTAAATTAAATGTAATGATAAAAAAATTCTAATCAACTCGTTTTATTATTATAGACATAGGCATTACGATGAAATGTGCGAATGTATATATATATATATGGGTATATTTATATTTATACTGGGAATGACAAGGTAGTAGTTAAAAACTAACGTTTCTATTATTGATGACTATATATCATTGCTTGGGCAGAAAGAAATAAAATAAAATCTGAAGGTTAAAAAGACTATGAATAATGGGATCGGCTTGATTGCCCCGAATCATTTAATTTCGCTTAGTACTCAACTCTCATTCCCCCCCCCCCCCTATTACCAGGCAGTGCAATATCTAGGAAAGAGTGCCAAAGCGCCCTCAGATCACAAATGACTCTATCCTCTTTGTAACCTGTACTTATCCGAAGCCTCGCTCTCTCTCTCTCTCTCTCTCTCTCTCTCTTCACGCAAACAACATCCACCTCCGCGTCTCAGGCGCTCACATTTTCTGCTTCGTTCGCGTTCTCTTCTCAGCCACTCCATGCTTTTCGGGATAGCCAGGCTTTTTCCAGCAGGAAGCTACCGCCACCGCCGTCGCCGAGGTATTGAGTTCTGTATCATGGCGGCTATAATACATTTTTTATCTGATCGAGGGGATCTTTATAGAGGGGGGGTGGGGTGGGGTGGGGAAGGGGAAGGGGGGTTCCTTCTCCACCACCACCACCATCACCACCACCACTCTCTCTCTCTCTCTATCTCGTGCTTCGATCCTACAGCATCTTGCGCGCGCGCGCGCGCGCGTGATATGTGCACGTGAATCCGATTCCTCTGTATGAGTATAATCTAGTACGTGTATACGTAAGAGAGCTCGATGCTCTTTTTATATTCATGCCGCTACCGCTGCTCGCTCCGATCTCATTTTCCTCCTCTCAGAGCCCTTCGGCCGCAATATCGACTAATTTTTATTGCCTCGGTCAGATAGAACGAGGATACAAGAGAAAGTAAATGAGGGAGGGAGAGAGAGAGAGGGAGATGGAGAGGGGGAGAAACGTTGGCGATTCGAACCTTGAACCTCTTGTGAAATTACTTTTTTCTTCCGTCTCGTTTTCGACAAGGATTGCTTGTCTCTCTCTTTTTTCCCATTTTTTTCACGAAGCTAGAGATCCACGGCTTTATTGTACTTTCGCCTAATAACGTTTGTTCATTCGGCTTGCTGGATCATTATGGAAATAGCGATAGTATTGTTTATGAATTGACATACTTTGTTGAGTTCGGGAAATGGGAATTGATGTCGTAAAATTGCCAGAGAGCACACGCCCAAAGCCAATAAGAGCATGAATAGGGCAATCTCGGCTTTTCTTAATTGGACAGTCAAGGGCATTCAATAATGGACCGAAATAGAAATGTTAAGAGGCCTGGTATAAGGAATAATGTCGATAGGCTACATTAATTTTTTTTCAAACTCGAGGCGTGCATTTTCTCGACTCTCGTAACAAATTCGTTGTCTGTTTCGTCCAAAAATACGGCCGCCGCGCTTCCACACGAGCGCACACACGCGCTCTTAAAGGCACATACGGGAGTCGAGAGTAGCGGAAGTCATGATTCGGCGGCAGGGGGCGGGAAGGGGTGTCATATCGGCCAAAGTGGCGGACCGTCGAGGCTGAAAGCTTGTGTGTGGGTTTTGGTGGGGGGGGGGGACAGGTCGAGTTACCGGGGATTGAAAAGCAATTTTCTCGAGCAGGCGCGCGCGCGCGCGATGAGCGAGGTGGTGGGGGCCGCTGCGAAGGGGCAAAAGGAATAGGAAAGTGGGCCGAGGGGGGTGGCGGGGGGGATGAAAGAGCGAGGGGCAAGAAGGGGCAGGAGCTTTATATTAATGATCCAGATATATTATCGGACGTGACCGAAATTGCTGTCAAAAAAGTCGGATATTGGATCGAAGGAGATTGCGAAATGCCTGCTCGTCCTCCTTCTCGCTCTCTTTCACTCATTCTCTCGCGCTCTTTCACTTAGTTCTTAAGAGATTGTCATTCGTCAACAACGCGGCAGATTCAAATACGTTTCCTCTCGTATTTTGATGCTTTGCTTCGTAGGTCAAAACTCGGATTATTATTATTTTATTTAACATACTCTTCAGAAGCGAATAAATAACTAATGACTTGGAAGGTTTTTTCACATCTGCTGATAAGCCGGAATATTTTTTATAAACATAGTACGCACAGTATTAAGACAAGCATACGCGTACTTTGTAAGTGCCGAAACATAAAACATTATTTTAATGTAAAGTATCATACATTAAATTAATATTAGTGGGCGTACGTGTGTGTGTGTGTGTGTGTGTGTGTGTGTGTGTATTTTTATGTGTGTGCCTATGTAAATATAATGCATATTTGAAAATATGCTCAGCGTCCTTTAAAAATTTATTTTTACTTGTAATATTCATAGTACTTGCAATATTCATCGTACTGTAAAATAAATTCTTAATGAAACGCTATTTTCAAATAAATGTAGCATTATCAATGATATTTGATAGATACGTATCCATAAGTACATGAATTTGATTATTAAGTAATGAAAATGATCACTACGTGATTTCATTTCTCGAATAATATTTCACTTGAAAGTATACTAAAAATATTAGAACATTTATTTACTGAGGTAATGTTGATACGATTAGTGATTATCTGGCAAGATAATGTTAAAAAATTAATTTTCGTCCATATTAATATCATATTATTCCTTAATTTGCATTAATTATTATAAAGATAATATAAGAAAGTATTTTTGGCGATTTACTGAAGTCAATATAAAAATTATATACGTAAGCAAGACTGAACATAAATACAAAAAATAAATATATCCATAAGAAGATATAGATATGAATTAAAAATTTTAAACAATAGAATCAAAACCTTTTTCTAAAAAGTTTAATGTATATTAACATAATAATTTTTAAGCTTTCCATTTAATTCAGCTAATTAAATTTTACAGTAATTATCTTCAAAAAATTCATGAATGAGTAAAAATTCAAGAATTACTTTGGAGAGCTAAAGTCAATAAATTTTAATTAAAATGAACGAACAATTTATATACTCAAATTATGCGTTCTACTTACTGAAAATGAAGAAATTATATTTATTCTAATATATATATATAATATATATGCTGGCATAGATTATTAAAAGAAAGGGGGTTCTACTGATTACAATTAATTTTCGAAAAAGTAATTTCTACACAATATAAAAATGTTAATTTGTTGAAAAATTCTAAATCTAGTTATAAATTATATTAAATTATTATAAATTATAAATTATAAACTATGTTAAAAAAATAATGAGGACCATATTCTATTTTTACATAAATTATTAAGTGAAAATTTCATAATTATAAATATTTCATTATTAACTTTAATTATAAACAATTATTAAATTATTTGAAGAATTATTTCGATGGAAAATAAATTAGATCATTTAATAAATAGTCGCAATAAAAGCGTGTATTTTAATTTTGCTGTAATTATATATGAATTATCGATAATCAATTCCATTTACAACTAAGTTCAACTAAATAGTGAAATTATTGTCCATTGGGTCAGAGTGAGATTTAATTTTGAAATAAGTGAGCTTAATATTAAAATTATTTGTATTATCAAGAGATGTTTAAATAAGTCGTAGAGAGAATAGTAGTAGCAACCTTCCAAATTAATTACTTTTAAGATATAAAAACTCCAATTCACAAGTAAACGTATTTTCTTAAATTGAAATTGATTTAATTAAACATTTTAGTTAAAAAACTGTGAATAGCGTTGCTGCAATTGCAATCCTTAATTCATGATTAAACGAGACATTTGCAGTTTCGTAAAGTAAGTCCATAGTGACAAATCAAATATCCGAAGATTGCACATTTCATTTACAGAATCAAATAATATTATGCATTTGGCTGAAAGTAAAAGTACTTGAAATTTGACTATCGATTGACGAGGCACGCAACAATATGTTATAAAAATACAAACACGATTCATAGCAGTGCCCTTCGCAAAAAAAAAAAAAGACGAGTAACTTGCTTAAGCAGTAACTTCATTAATGCAATAAAGTGAAATCCATCCGTAACGAAGACAGCTATCTCGGATTGTACGCAAACAATGTTCGCACACAGGAAAAGCACGCACTCACGCAAGCATGAAAGAATGTTGGTGCTGTTATAACCGCAATCGTGCGAAATTCGCTCACGCGTAGATAAAATGCGGATGACGTCGACAATACCGCCTAGAGTTTCATTTCACCAACAGAGAAGAGAGAGAGAGAGAGAGAGAGAGAGAGCAGAGGAACTGTAAGGTCGAGCAAACTCCACACATTTACAACTAATTCGCTTGTAACTGCTTCAAGGCTGAAACGCGAGTTTATGATTGCGTAGTTAATTATGTAAATGATCGTGAGAAAACGAATTTGATCCTATATCACCCATAATGGCAATAAACTTTATTGCTTCAATTCTTTTTACGATTTGACGAAGAAAATGCCTTCAAGTATATCTGGTACAATTGATTCTGTAGCGACATTGAGTGCTCAATGGAGGCTGAAAAATAACTTTTTTACAAATATAATTTTTAAATTTATCATGAGTTTATGAAAAAGTTATCATTAACATTTTATTATTCGTTATACAAACACACATATACATATATATATATATATATATTATCGGACTTTTACCGTAAAAACATATTGAAAAGAAAACAATTTATCGATTAACAGCAATTGTAAAAAGTATATAGTGTAAGAAATAGTTTCAATTTTGTCAACGTTTACATTTACATTAGTTTCGTTTGAATTGCCATTTACATCCATTAAAGTGAAATAATTCACGATATTGGAATTATTTCAAGTTTGAAACAGCCTTTTCGAAAACACTATTTTTCACTTAAAACAGTGATAAGTATTCGAGGTATTTTAGTTATTTATCTATTTGTATTATCATTTTGCGCATAAATTTTTAAATGTACGTTAAATGTATATAGAGTTTCTAATGCAAATTTTCAAATAGCAATCCTTAATTTTCATTTTAAGATTATTTGAATGTTAAATTGTTTTCACGTGAATAAAAAAAATGTTTACAATAGAGCAATACAATTATTTCAAATGCATAGTTTCAGATTGTGTTGATTGTGTCAATTTTTAAATTATATCATTAGTAAATTGAAATTATTTAATTTAATTTAATATAATTTAATGAATATTGTCAATTTTTTCGTAGATAATACTTGGTGGGAATATGCTTCTTTACGTTTCCTACGACGCAAAGAAAAACTATTCGATACAAAAACGCTTCTTCATTTTTATTAAAAACAGTAAGATGGACTTTTCAATTACACAATTTGAGTATAATTTGATGGTAGATACAAGCTGATAAAGGGAATGATTCTATTAAAATTCACCATCATAATTTCGAAACTACAGAATGGAATTATATTATGCTCTCTTATCGTTAAATGCAAATAGTATTGAAATTGAATATCACTCAACTCATTTAGAATTCTGAAATTCATAATAATAGGGCCGGATAGCATAAATAAATGAGAAAGATTATTAGGATCTAAGCTCTCATAATCGTGAAATGAAAATGCCTTTTACTATGCAATCAAATAAATAAATTATCTTATTATTCCTTCAATAATATTTGACAATGACACGACCCATATATTTATAATTTGCAGTTGTAGGCTGATCGATTAGCACTTTCACCGCCAACACTCGTTGTCGAACTAATAGTGCAGCTTCGAAATCGGAAGGTCAACAATTACGAAAATATCTAATTATTTGAAAAATTCCGCTGCAAAAACACGATTTAGCTCCTTAGGCCTTAGCGCACCCGAAGCCATTGTTGGTGAAATAATAGCCACTCAAGTTTATTGATAAAGTAGAGAAGCTTAAGTCAATCGCTTTCGCGAAACATCAATTATAAAAATAACAGATGTAGGACGATGGGCGAACAATTTCTTCGTATCCGCAGTGGAGAACTCGTGAGCTCCAAATTCGCCAAATTAGCTTTTTCACCAAATTAGCCCTCGATCCACATTACTTCTTCCTTCTCCTTTTGGGCCGGGAGGGTCTTTCGGAAAAAAATGAATAAGAAGGGAGAAGCAGTGCTAACTAAAAGTTGCGCTTCAGTCAGAAGAGGCGAGTGCCTTATCAGCGATGCGGGTATACGCGGACGATGAATCGCGCCGTCTCTCGCTAAAGCACACATGCGCCTTCTCTTCCCTTTTCCCTCTCCTATGCCGTCGGACAAATGAGCGGCCCGAGTCCACGTGTATGCGTGATAAGTGATTGCACAGGAGCGTGGGTACCTTGTTAAGTGCAGTCCTTAAACGGAAAGGTGATAATAAGCGGGTTTTGTGTTTAAAGTAATAGGGTCGGCCTCCCCGCCTTTCCATTTACTTCCTCTCTCTCTCTCTCGCTCTCGCTCGTCCCTACTTGCCCCTTCTCGTTCGAGAGCCGCGAGTAGTGTACTTCCACTAATTTTTCGGACTTCTTTCTGCTTATAGATGATGCAGTCGTGGCATTCTCGTTGCTGAGGATCGCTGAGGAACAGTGGTGGTAAGTGTTTGTGAGCGTTCAATGCTCGCTTGTTTCGCATTTACAAGTAGACAATTGTATAGCTCGAGCGCCGCCTACGAAATAATTCAGCCCAATCGAAAGTAATTCTAATCGGTGTGTGTGTGTGTGTGTGGCCCATTCAAAGCTGAGAAATAACCGATAGATTTGCGTATAATATTTATCGTTCGAGAGGTGCTGTTTGTTGCTCGGTGGGATAAGAGGGCACAAGTGGCGATATTGTAATTCGATATCTATTTGCCACTGCTCGTTAATTAGCCGTGATAATGCCATTTAAGACCAGTTGCTTATCACCAAGACGGCACACACGTGATTTTCCCTGAATGACTTTGCTCTGCCTCGATGTGACACTAAAAGCCTCCGTTTAATTCGACTGGGAATTCTCTTCGGTTTTATTTCATTCATTGACATTACGAATGCGAAAGTTCATCAATTCGAGAACACCTACATATTTTCTGTGCCCAATTCATACTTGGACATGCTCTCTTCTCCTATTCTTAAGTCGGATTTAATATTATTTTCTCGTCTTAGCTCGCGTCTACCTAGGGGTCCGCAACGTCAATTTTTTGATACTCTTGCCAAGACCCGACAGGTCTTGCTTTCTTATTTCTCGCCAAACAACGCCAATCTTAATTTGATCGATTTAATTACATTTATTCTATTGGATGAGATATATTGATTTTGTGGATTTCGTGATAATATGATTCTCGGCTCCCCCTCCCGTTTATCGCCCATTGACTCGGACGAGTACATTCTAAATTCATCATTTGGTCGCCAAATTTAAACGTACCATCAATTAAAAATCCAATATCATATTATAATCAAGGTTAGCCAACGAATTGAAATCAAATTTGAATCGTCTTTGCTCGCTTATATGCGCTGATTTTCATATTAATGTAACATTGTATTTAATAAGAGATTCGATTAGATGATTACAATTTTCGTTTGTAAATTTTTTTGTAAATTTCTTTCCAATTGATACGATATCAAAGCTAACATTGGCACGTGTTTACCTTGATTTAATTGCTTTTACGTTTATTTTGGCTACTTTGAAACTTTATACGTCTTTCTGCAAACCGTTATCCCTCTTATTCATAATAATTACTAGATTATTCCAATAATATTGCAGCAAATTATATTTCATCGCGCCTTTATCGAGTGATGTTTGCTATTAATAACTTTAAACCAGTTAAATTTTAATTTCACTATAATTTGTAAAACTATGAAAATTCAATTTAATTGAATTGAGATAAATTTTATAAAAACTTGTAATAAAAATTGTATAATGAAAAAATTATATTTTCACAAAATTATTTCTACTCGAGTTTGTAAATTACTTACTAATGCCTGATTATAATGTATATAGTGAAAAAAATAATGCCTGAGCATAAAAAATTATGTATAGTTAAAACGTATAATAAATAAATAATAAATAATAAATTCATATAGGGAGAAAGAGAACTCGGTGAATATTTAATTCACAACTCATTGATAAACCATGTTTATTTATGTATTGTACTACTACTTTGTAACTTATATGTATAATTAAAAGTGTTGAAAAATATTCAAATGTAATTTTACGCCATTTTAATTGCACAAGTGTTTTAATATTTATAAGAAAACGTAAATTTATAATATAGTATATACTCTAATATTTGCACTCAACTCATTAAATATACAAAAGACTAGTCGTTACCAATTATTTTCAAAAGATTTTCCGCTATTATTATTGCTATATTCATACATGGGACCCTTAGATATTAAACTAAGAATGAAAGAGGCTCGTTTCAAAGACATTTTTTTATTATTCGTCATAATCAAAAATTAATGCTCAATAATATTACAATTGATAATGATTGTATGAATATAACGATATGTATAAGGTACAATTATCCCGTTAAAAATGTATTTCAGTTACATATATAAATACAAACCATTAGAGTTTCTTATAATTATTTTAAGGCGCCGCATAAATTTTCAAATGTCAATTTTCCTTCCGAACGAATAAATATTTAAATAATTATTATTCTTACCAACTAACGGAGTGCTTGATGATAAAATAGTTGGAATAGATGAATAAAGTAATGGATGGATAAAAATTTTAATTAAAACTATTGATATGGAAATAATATTATTTCTCATTTGATGTTTTTTTTTTTTTTTTTTTTTTTTAATTATCGTGATTTTATCAGAACTGTTGTAGAATAGTAATCGATCTGTCAGACACTGATGGGATATTTTATTTGATTTGTTAAGTTGTGTCAATTTTAGAATTAACAGTCGAAATATGGAATTTCACTCTTTGGAATCACTAAGAAAATAGAAACAATCTTATTTGTATTTATTTAGAATTTCTAATTGAAAGA
Source organism: Ceratosolen corneri (assembly GCA_030522565.1). Taxonomy (NCBI): domain Eukaryota; kingdom Metazoa; phylum Arthropoda; class Insecta; order Hymenoptera; family Agaonidae; genus Ceratosolen; species Ceratosolen corneri. The sequence continues at coordinate 29,082 of JAPYYT010001298.1, forward strand.
TTTCATATAGAAATGTTTATTTAGATATTGTAATAATATATGATATTCGTGTCAGTACACACGGATTTAAAAATACCATAAAATATTAAAAATTTTATAATCGAAAAATTATGCTAAATTATGCTATTTTCTTAGATTCAAAGTTAGTTTCAACATTTATGATTTAATATAATTTATGCATTAAATTTTCTTAGAATTATTAGATTACATTGTCAGCTGTGTATACGTTATTTTGTTCATTTTCAAAGATCTAACTAGTATGTTTGATAAATAAAAAAGGCTAGATTTTTTAAATACGATGACGATGAATTTATAAATTTGAAACAATTTTTTACACAAGTTTCGCTTAATATAGGAATAAATTTCAATCTCAAGAGCAATCTATTATAAAGCATTTCTGATTTTTAAATTAATAATATTGTCAATGAATTAGTAAATTGGTTGGATTTTTAATTTTCAAAAATGTTATCCCCTATACTCATTGATAAAAATGAATTTCTCGTAAAATAAAAGATACAATTGGATGTACATCTAATATTATAAAATTGTTGAGAATTTGCACTATAATTTTCAAAATAGTATTAAAGTATGCATAATTTCAATTTACTATTCCTTTTTGTTGTTATTAATGCAAATTAAAGATTCTAACCGGTTAAATACACGTGGCGAATAAAATCAAAATCATTACGATCGTCATTGCAATTCTTTATCTCGTTAAAAAAAAAAAAAGAGTGCATAGCTTCCTAAGATAAAATAACCCACAAAAACGTAATAAAAAATGGAGTCCGTTTTATAAGTTAAAAACTCGTTCCGAGAATTAGTCAAACCCATACAACATTAATCAGGCTCAATTCGCAGTAAAATAAAAAAGTCAAAGGAAACGCTTCTTCATGCATTTCGCATTGTTATATAGGAGCACAAATAATAGAGAACAAAGAAACCATCGTTAAAATGTAAAGTAGAATAAACTAGTAGAACAGGAAAAAAGTGAGATGTAACTGCATTTCCATATCTCGACGATTGTGATGCACATTCATTACCTCGGCTGTGTACGCAAAATTAACAATCCGACGAGCGACATTGGCCGGTATTTCATACATTTATACTTTCTCGTTTATAAACCGGCTTCTTTCCCATAACCATTAAGCCAGGAGGTTGAGAGGTCGGAGGAGTAATTTAGGGTACCGCTCTCGGACATTTTAAATTGTCCGCGATGCGCGACTATCTCCTTTCATCATTGGCTATGCTCTCAGATTCAAGAGCTCGGCACAACATTTATTCGCGATCGAATGGATCGAATATTGATTGTAAATTCTCTTTACCGCGCCACTTCATTATTTCAATTAAACTACTTCTGAGATAGTTTATCGAGAGTGAGAGAGAGCTGTATTGGCGTTGAGAGTATTGAAGTTGAATGACTTTGAGGCGAGTCTTCTTTGATTCGCCACAATGCATATTTCCATATTCTTTCTCGACTATGTTAAATCATAGTAAAAGCTCACCATAATATTTAAATGTATTTAGGTTTTTATAATATTTAATAAAACACCATTAATGACTATCAAATTTAAAAATTGTGATTTTTATCTATAAATATTTTATATTAAAACATCGTTTAATTGCTGTTAATTCTCAAATGACGATGGAAACAATTACTGGTAAATATAATACAATGAAAATCAATTAATAATTGTAATTAACGTTTATTTTATAATATACGTTATAATGCAATAGTTTGTATTTTCATGGTTTTTTTCAAATATTGGTGGGAATTGCAATCTTTATTCAAAATATCTCTATATTTATATAAATATAAACGAAAAATATTAGTATTGGGCAGAATTAATTGCCGTATGATTGTGTTGTTTTTATAAAATATTTGCTAGTTGAGAATAAGATTTGAAAATTTATATGATTAAATACTTTTGATGCGGATATTTATATTGTTGAATTTTTAAAAGAAACATTTTAGATTTTGGCACTTCATTCATAAATTCATAGGAGTACACAAAGAAGTAATAAGACTCGATCGCTAACTAATCACTGAAATGAGAGAGTAGAATAACTAATTGTTGGATGTAGCTGTAAAAGTTTATCATTGGACAAGCAATTAATAGTTAAATCAAATAAGAGCAAGAAAATTCCATAATTGCTGTTTATTATGTACTAAATAAAACAATTGGGATATACCGATTACGACCACAACAAGTCCAATTGGCACATTAAACCTCTGCATTCCTAAATGTTGAATGTTCTGTGCGTCGAAGGCACGAGCACATGGAATTAAGACGGTTAGCGGCCAACGAAAGAGACAGAAGATAATGAGAGGTGGGGGTGGAGCCTTAACTGATTAACACTTGTTCTTGTCTGCAAGTGCCAGGTCAGTGGTACTTGTAAGTTTAGAATCTCCGTACTTGGAGGAATAGAGTGTCAAAGGGTTGGATATATTATATATCATACGGCTATGAAGGTCCAGATTTCAATTATTAATAATTGTACTTATAAATATTCCAATATAAATGTACTAATACTAGTGCGTAATAATAGTAAACTCAAATTTATTTAACGCAAGCCGAATTAATAAGTCTGTAATAATAATTATTATTATTTGTGAGAGAATTTTCTGTATATTATTCATTGGAGTAAATAATTTTAAACGAAATTTTTTTATATTTAGACAGAAATGGAAGTAATTTATTATTATCAATGTTATATATATATATATATATATATATATATATATATATATTGATCGATAAGGCTTATGAAGTAAACTATTATTATTATTGATATAAAAGATTCCTTTCAAAGTTATTTAATTTTAGATGTCTGGACACGAAGATGAAAAGTAATAATAAACTGTCCATATTTTCATTTATTTTTTCACTTTTATTTTATTAACTGCTTGATTCAATCAATTAAAACCATAAGCGTTATAATAATTGTTATTAAAATACATATCTGTATTTTATGTTATTGACATGAATTTATAAGCGGAGAACGCGTAGAAAAATATTAAGAAATTAGTATGAATAAAAAAATAGATAATTAGCCTGAAAAATTTCGTCCGTCATAAGGTATAAATCGTTTAATCAATCGCGATGGGAGAATGTTTGAATAAATAGAGACGGAACACCGAAATAGTAAAATATCCTTTTACTAGTTATTAATCATACACAAGAGCTGAGAATGAAAATATCGCACATTTTCCTAAAGCAATAATTTTTAATGAATGCCTCACGTGGTGCACCCTCGCATCATTACATTATTACAGAATATAATCACACGAGCGACGGGGGGAGACATTATTCGCGTTGCAAATAAATTAATAAACGGGGAATCACACTGCAGGATCCGAGGATTAAGAAAAACTGTTTGGTCAGATATCTAACAAGCGGCACGGCAGTATATACAGAATCTGCATGATGCAATGTACAGTGGATTGGTCGATTTTCCAGCTTAGAGTTTAATTCGCTGGAAGTTAATTTATCGCCGTGGGGGGATGCAGGGGGAGGTGTATACTCCCTGAGGAAAAAAGATAAAGAATGGCGAGCGCACGATGGGATTAATTAAGCCCGGGCTTATCTCGCAGTTTGCATTGAAGCCTCGGATTATCTTTCTCGATCTCTCGCATAATTTATTCTCAATCTAATAAAAGAAAAAGATGAATTAAAGCGATTCTTCCTGCGAGCGTGCGTGTATGCACGCGCGCCAGTGCGAAAGAGACGGAGGGGCGGAGAGGGAGGGACAGACATTATGAGTGAGAATGGGAAAATACATAGTTACTCAATTCTGTACATAGTTACTCAATTTTCGTATCAATTTGTAAAGTGAAAATAAAAAATGCTCGTGTAATTTAATGGAGGGAGAGAGAGAAAATTGTAGAAAATACATAATTATAAAATCGATATTCTTTTTGGGAAAATATTTAGGTAATTTGGAAGTTTCCTCCCTAATATCAGTAGGGAGTTTTCTCATTGTTGAAATTATTATGAAAGCGCAATATTGAAAAACGTCTAATATTATTGGCCAATAAAGATACTATTGTTATATAAATAAAGAATTGTTTATATTTAAATCAATAAGTTTTATAAGAGTTCAATTTCTATTGTTCGTGTATGCCTTGACAACGTCGTAAAACTAAAATAAATTATTATAAGAATGCTCGCGACTTGTTATTATTACACCAAATCTATTGCACGAATTATTAATTTTAAAAATAATATTTTTCTCACTCTTCCGATTGATAAAAGTTCTGCCTAATTTCCTCACGAAAGAGCTCGTTTTCCACATTACATTAGTTTATAAAAATGTTGTACAATTAAAATCTCGCCATTTTACTTTATTAACGTAGATTTGTAAATTTGTCCAATAGCATATTTTGCCTTTAAATATTACTTAATCATATAAATAATACTTAATAATCATCGTAGAAGTGTAGTTCTTTACATTAATATGGCCATTTTTAGAAATTCGACTTTTCAGATCAAATGTCAAAATTGATATTGTTCGAAGGTGTCCAATAAATAATTGAAAATTCAGTGTACAATTTGGTTTTAATATTAAACCAAATTAATATTCTATAAAATTTAAATGCTCAATTTTGTTGATATTTTTAATTACCATGAACTAATGGAATTATTGCTTATTGAAATGCGAATTACGAAATTTGATTAAATTACGTTAACACGCTGCTCGCTTATCTAAACTCACCATCAAGTTTCAAAGTGATAAAAACAATAGAACAAAGAGAAATAATAGCTAACTTGAATCGTAAATACGAATAGCAACAATAGCGTCAACAACAACGACAATAATAATAATAATAATAAACACAATCACGGGGGGTTCGATTAAAGTAATGTGTGAATTATTTGATTTCAAAGTAGCTTAAACGCTAATTACTTTGTATTTATTTATGTTTTAGTCAGTGGAATTTTCGGTTATGCCAGTCGACTGGCGCAGTCAGTCAGTGCCATTAAATAAGAATCCTTAATTTAATTTAAGGAGTTCGTTCGAATGGCCATTCCGTTCGTTAAAAGCAGTTTCCAGTCTCCTCTCGTCGTCCCTCTCCTTTTCACTCAGCATACAAGGCAATAGATCGTTTTTGTTATTCCCGAAGACGTCCGCTCGATCGGCCCGTCGATCCATCAAAATCATGCTCTGCAGCGCCCGTACGACTCCTCGACCTTCGCTTCCCCCCTCCCGGTCACCCCCCGCCCGGCCCTTGGGAGCGGAGGCGCAATCAGCGACGGGGCTGCACACAGCCACAGGCTGTGGGGACGTTCGGCTGGGCAGAAAGGAAGGGATGGCAGAATGGTGGCGGTGTCGGCGGAGCGGCGTGTCGGGGTCGGGCAGGCTGCTGAAACGCGCGCGCGTGTGTGCGTGCGTGAGCGCGTTGGTGGGGTTTGGGGTTGGGGGTGATGGGGGTGGTGGGGAGGAGTGGCTGCGGCACGAGTGGCGTCGCACTTAGTTAACGGACAATGTGGCCCCTAACGAACGGCTGGGGGCACCGACGAGGACCTCCGCCCACCCACGAGTTCGGCAGACGGACGCGCGGATAAGGTCGCGTCGCGGGTCGCGTTAATGGCTCGAGCGAGCGGTGCGGGAGGTTTCGATTAATTTATTCGGGTGGGAGAGACGCGGGACGGAGGTGGCTGAACGATCGGCGCATCTTCCGCGAGTCGCCTCGGACTCATCACTTGCCGATCTCTGAGGGAACTGCCGCCTCCGAGGGAAATCGTTTGAGCGCTCGAAAGGTCTTTTAATCTGGCGTTGTAATGTTATGGTAATGAATGGCATTGAGGTGAAATCGTTGATGTTGCGCGAGTAGCTCGTCTCGGCCATCTGGTCTCGTCGTGCAAATGGAGGTTGAATTTTTTGGGCAAACTTGTTCCTAATCAATTGTCGAGTGTAGAAAATTGTTACGGCGCTACGCTCCTTGAAGCGGGCATTCGCTTAATTCGCGGGAAGATTAAAATTCTCATCAGAATTTGAGTACGCTGTATAGGAGAAACTTCCAATTACGCGATTCTTGGCAATGAAAGTACGAACAAAAGGTCATACAATTGGACAGCTATTTATTAAAGTTGTGTTGTAAATTTCGAGGATTACTGCTCTAGTTCTATGGAAGATAATTTTATTTGAATACTACAATAATGTTAAACGAGATTTTTTTTCTTCTATATACATATCTCGCGTCTTCTCTTCGTCGTTTCGTATTACGTCCAAGGAGTTATTTAGTTATACCAGTACCATAAATTAATAATGCCGAGATATCTTCAATTGTTGCCTACTACGAGCTTTTAGATTTATCTAAGATATTTCTTTGTGATTTCCTATCTTCAGGCTTTGCTTAATACGATCTTTTAATATTATAGCGAGGGTAAGGTCTAATCGTAATTTACCATTTAATTTTCCAAAGTGTATCCACGGGTTAATGTAAAAATTTTTGATTTCTTAAAATAGTTCCTCACTCCACTCGTTTTAATCTGATTTAATTATCCTTAATGGGCAAAGCATAAAATTTATCTACCTTATAGTATTATTATTTCGTTCACTTTGTATTCCCCAAATGTTAATAATCCATTTCATATATTCTATTTTTATGCTACAAGTAATGTTATTCTCGTGCATTACAATTTATAAATTACACGCTGATCGATATTTCATGCCTTTCAAATGTATTCATCTTTCGACTTTTCCCTTTCGCTTCTCATTCGTACCTTTTAATGTTATGTGCTTTTAAATCCATATAATCTTCCCAAGACTTAATTGAAAACTATTACTTAGTCATAAGTACAATTTAATTAAAATCCTCGATCAATACGTCATTTATCTCATTTACAATCGCTCTTACATCCCTACTTTAAATAACAATTCGATACTTGCAATTATAGTTTTATTTCAATTGCCATTTAATGTAGATAATTATGTGCGACAACACTCTTGTCATATTACGTAATGACGTTCCAATATTGCTCCATATTGTCACGTGTGTCAACATCTGATTTCGTATTACTTTCTCGTGGTAAAATCATGGTGACGATTTTGAATGCTTTTAATACACTTGCAATTATTATTGCAGCATGAATAATTTTTATTACTTGACTTAATTTTTTATGATACCAACTCGAATAATAATTTTATATTCTTCACTTGTAATAAGTGTACATATATATATATACGTATGATAGAACTATAGATAATAAAAGCTATATATATATATATATTTCAAGCATTATAATATGCAGTTAAACAAATTGACATTGTACATGTACAGTTGGATATTAAAGTTATATAAATTACGTACGTAATAGGAAGCCTAAATATAATATGAAAGTGTAGTTGAGCATTGTGCACGATTGAATGTATATGTAGTAGTAAAAAAATCTAAGTAGAACGGAGAATTAAACAAGACATAAACTCATTTTCTGCAATCCGGAGAATTCAATTTGGTGTAGTCATGACAAACGCACTGGCATATTAATTGATAAAATGGATAACACTTGGTGTAAATGATATGAGAATGCGAGCGAAAAAGCGACAAAGAGAGGGGCAGTGGGGCGGAGGGGTTGGGGGAAGGGCGGGGAAGGGAGAGGCGGAGGGGTGGAGGAGTAGGTCGTGAGCGGCACGGCTAAAGAGATAGGGAATGAAGAGAAAGAGAAGTGCAATCGAGAAACGCAATCGGCGAGTTCCGAGGCGTATATAACTGAAGTTTCGAACGAATTTCGACACTGCGGTAGGGGCAGCACAGTTTCAGTAGGAGGTGGTGCGCAATTTCCGTAAATCTCCTTCTCGAAAATGGGATTGCGGTTACTTAACAGTCCTGTGTTGTGTAAGCTTGTTACTTTGATTAGAATGAGACAAATATTTTTAGAGCCTACACAATCTTTGCTAAAGTATTTCTTTAGCGAAAATTTCGCCTACATTTGCAATCAATTCTATCTCTCAGTGTATTTCTCAGATGAAATAGTTGAATATGAGATCGTGGTGTGTGTATCATATTAGCATTTGATTAAAAATTTAATTGCACTATATTATCTATGTGTACACGCCTACGTATATATTAATGCTCATCTAATAGAATATTAATTAAGTGATAGGCTTTAACTGTCAGTCAATTGTCAATTAAATTGTCGTAATTTATTTCATTATTTATAATGAAAACTGTATTTAAAATAAGCGATCTTTCAATTATTCAATTATAATATCGGGAAATATTCACGATGACAATTTAATCTTGGTCGAAATTATGGATACAATATTTTCTACTTTCTCGTGTTTGATAAATATTTTATGAATAGTTTAAAAAGAAAAATATTCCAATTAAAAAAACTTTACTTTTATATTTAAAACAGTATATTCCTTCTTACGCGATAAAAAGAATTGCAAATGACTGGATTGTTGCAATCGTAAAAGAAGATTTTTTTTTAACTTAATGGTTATTTGAAATTTAAATCTATCAATTTAATATCACTGTAATTGATTGCGAATATGACACGTAATTAATGTAATACAATAATAACTATCATTAATTGCCCATAACAAAATTATGACAAAATGTTTGGCTTATAATTTGCAAATTGTCTTGAGGTGCAAAGGGAAAATCAAGTGTTAATTGCTTCTACTTGACAATTTTTTAATACAATTTTTGAAATACTTATCCTCGAGTTTATCGCAGACGCGAAAGATACATTTTCTGCGTGCAAATTTTATAAGAATCCGCGCAAAGTATTAGGACTAAGTATAAAAATTAACTTTCCCATTGCTAATAAAGTTTATAAAAAGGGAGTGAAATAGCCGTTGCCCCGTAGGTTGTAAAGCTTCTTTTTTTAGCAAAGAGCAGGCCAAATGTCATAAAAGAAAGGCGAAAGAAAGCCGAAAGAAAGCCGAAGGAAAGCTAGCTTGTCAAAGTCCCACATCGCGGACATGGGAATGAAAGAGGTAAAGCATTGGGAGCAGCAAGTAATCCCGGAAAAATCCATCAAACCAAGGAGGGAAGCGAGAGGGGAGGAAAATCGAAGCCCCGGAACTCGTCGTCCCGACTGAGAACCGCTGAGTGCCGCCACGGCGCTTGTAATTGGATTCAATTGTGCCGCGTTAAATCAGTAACTACAGTACCGGAGCCCTCGCTCGCCCATTCCAAATAACTCGGCCCCACTCGGCCAAATTGATGATCGGGCCCATCGATCTCCCATCTCCCAAAGAATAGATCCGTCGACGGCGCCATTGTACCGGCGATCCTTAACTCCACTGGTGACGAGCCCCGCACTACTCTGATTGAGCCACTAATTTCGCGACCCGTCGCTCCTCCATTCCTCTTTTACCGTCCTTCCACCCCCCTCCCCTCCCCCCTCCCTACCCCCGGAACCACGAGCTGAGGCAGCCATTATTTAAGCAATGTGTTTGGGCCGACGTTGTTGCTTAAGGGCAACTCTAAGATGGAGCGAGATCGTTCTTGGTCTTCTCCTTCACTCATGCAATATTCATGCCAGTTGGTGCATTCTATATTGCTATTACTAGTAATGGCCGGGCGTTGGGATTGTTGGTAAATTTAAAAACATTCAACGTACATGAATTCACCAAGCACTACTCTCAATTTATTCGGGATTATTAATCATCGGGCGCACAATGCAGATGCTAAATATTAAACTTATTATGCATCGATTGGAGCGGAAAATTAATTGAGCATTAATATTATATCGAGTGTGAAATTAGAATATTGGCGTGGGAGGAGTTTCTTTTATATATTAATGATTGCATTGCAATCATTGGGTGCCTCGTTAAACGAAACGACTCATCAACCACTGTTTCTCTTATAAATATTTCATTTGTGAGCACGCACGTGTGCATTGGTTTTTTTTTAACACTTCGTTGTTGCTGAAGCGCGCTTAAGTGATTTTTCCATATGTAATTATCAATTAATGTAAATTCGCAGGATTCGCGCAGAATACTTGCCACGTTTCAACTCGAGGAAGACAAATCCGCAATTAAATATTGATTGCACGCGGAGGAATAGCCAGCGCGATGAAACAATCGCATCAAAGTAGCACAGATTCCTCTGCGCTTTCAAAATAAGATCAACATTTATCGCCCATCCGAGATAGGCAGATCATCGCTCCGACACTTTGAGATTAATTGATAATTTCAATTGCCGCAATATATTAATTTATATGCAGCGCCGTGCCAAGCCCGAGATCAGCAATAATTGCTGGCGTCGCTAATGCAGCCGAAGGGTAATGAACCTTTTAGGGCCATAACAGTCAACATGTAATAGTTTCCCGAGGGTTTTTAATACAACCATAAAATGAGCCCACTAATGGGATTCCTTAGATAATAAAGTATTTACATATAGTGATGAAAAATAATGAATTTGATTTAATGGAAGTGTGCCTTCTTGCCATTAATGGCTACGATAGTTGTCGTATTATTGCATTCCTACGAAGATGTTGAGAAAATGATGAACCAACGAATTAATTGTCTTTTCAATACGCGTTCATTAAACGAGAGCTCATGGAGGTTCATCGAAGCAATTGCCAATTAAAAGTCTTCAAAATCATATAAACATTGAATACACAAGTTCGATAAAAGTGTCGATGAACAAGGTTAAAACGTCTCCGTATAAGAATTTTTAAATATAATTATGATTATTGATTTTGTCTTAAATGAATTATATTACTATCAGAATAGCAGGTGCACTCTGTCATTTCTCTTGAATATATCATTTAAATAGCAAAAGAATAATATTATTTAAATAGCAAAAGAATAATATTACGCATCAATTCATTGAATACGAAGAAAGAGTGTAACATTTATTTTACCAAAATTATTGACATCATTTTAGATTGGAGAATATAGTTTCGACTTCAATACTTTTCGAACGTCCAATAAATATTTAATAGTACGGAGTTGTAGTTTTTACGAAATCTGACAACTTTTCACAAACATGTTAAATTAGACAAGATACTTCAACTTATCAATTGTACTTCTTTAATTACTATTACAATTGATAAGCCGTATAGAATTAAATACGACTCCGACGTGATTTCAAATTTAGTCAATTAAAATGCTAATGAGAGATATTATTTACTAAGACGACGACACAAGATAAATATAAATATGAGGGAGTAATGTATAGACGGGAAATAACATTTGTTACTTCGTTAAAAAAAGGGAGAATTAGGCACTTTAGTGGCGAGAACTTTAGTCGCGAGAGGAAAAGTTGTGAGAGAAAAAAAATTAATTAAATTTAAATAGTAAATATATAGCGTGTTGCCTTAAAAGATCATTAAAGTTATCGATTTAGTCGGGGCCTGGCTCGGATAAAAGGTTAAAATTAATGAAGTCGCGTTGTGCGTGAAGAAACTAGAAGCCCTAAATCTCATTAAGGACCGCTGCTGAGTAAAGAGGCCATCTGGTAAATTTCATACAACACTTTAAAATATTTGCTCCCTTAATAGCTTCGCTCAAATTACAATAAATCGATCTCATAATAAATTTCATTCCTAATTGATTCTTACGTTATTAACAATGCACGACATTTTACAACATACATACTCCAGGATTGGAATGGTTTATTTACATTAATATGCTCATCGGAAATAAAATGTGTGGCTCGAAATTTCTCGGAAGAAAGAAAAAATATGCTCTTCTATATTAAGGATTACAACGGCTGGAAAAGTTTGAAATTTGCAAGTGATTTATTATTTTTTAATATTTCTTGGGCATTAATATAAATATATATATAATTCCGGCATATCAATAACATCTACAAAAACTTATTAAAAGTGATATGCAAATTTTTGCTTGAAACTTTGTGTAATGGCTGATTAATGCTAAAGCAAGAAAAAGTTAATTTGCATGATATTTTTAAGATTAAAAAAGGTTATTGCATGACACCTTTTTCATAATTTGATCAAAAAAGGCATTATTATATTAACTAAATTTACATACTCTCTATACTAATATTATACAAATAATTCATTTTATTTATATTAATAGGATTTGATACGAAAGGAAATTTATTTTAATGACTTTTAGGAAAAGAAAAATCTATTTTGATTCATTGCTCTACCCACAAAAACAATATAATTAATTTTTTATGAAAATTCCTGATGGATACTACAAGTCGATTTTTTCAGAACAATCATTTTTCTTTTGTTTTTTTGTTTTGTTTTTCTTTTTTTTCCATACAAACGAGGCAATTCAATTGTAACATTATTTCCCACGCATAAATGCTTGATTTTTTAAACGCCAGCAATCAGATAGTATATTTTATCAATTTTCTGCTTAAAAGATTTTCGCGTAAAAACGAGCGATAAACGCCTCGTAAAATGCAACAAACTATTGCAGTGAAACGCACAACCGATAGCTTAAAATAACAAGTAACAAAGTGATGCGCATTTTTTCCATCATTCTAAATTATAAAGGCAGCAGTGTACTCTGGACAACAATAGGGCAAATCTTGATTGGCAATTAACGCTGAAAGTCATCTAGAAAATGTAGCCACAACAACATCTCCACGCTCAGCAGCAGCTGCCGGCTTTTATTCGCACTTGCAGCAAGACAGAGACAGAGACAGAGAACAGAGGAGCTCCACGGTGCCGGCGATGCCATTAGTAAAATTGCCGCTTACGATATTACCAATACAGCGTAGTACCAAGTATTTGCCAAGCTTTCCTCCATCTATCGATTTTCTTATTTATCTGCCTATTGATCGGGCTTCCTTCCTCCCGACCTCCCTTATTAATGTAAAATGTAAATGCTCGTGTCTCGCTCCTTTTACGAATGCCTCCCACCTCCATCTAAACTTTTCGCGTTCTTTGTTTTCAAATTTTATTTTCAAAACAAGCCACCAGAGCAAACATACACCACCATTAACGAGGCTAAAGCATTCGGCAATTAGTCGTTGCAATCATTTTTTAATCTCTTTAAATGTTATTTCATTTAAAGGATAAAGGAGAACGCAGAACATTTGCACTTGTGTGGAGAGTCTTTATTGCCACTTTAAATGCCTTTAAATGATATTACGCGGAATTGAGTGTGGCATTTGCTTTATAACAGTTCAGTTAGCCTGAAAGAAATTCGATGAGTTTAGTCATACGTCGTTTTTGAAAGAATTAGGCTCATTATAATTATCATGTGTTTTAATTCATTGACTAGATCGCCGACTATTGTAATTATTTCTTAATCTCATGCTTTGTATCTATATATATATATATTTTACATTCTTTTATTCGATGTTTTCTTTATGGGTTTCCATCTTGATACTGCGCATCATTCTCATAAGCAGAATAATTTATTATTATTATTAGTATTATCATTAGTATTATCATTAGTATTATTATTGTTGTTGTTATTGTTGTTGTTGTTGTTGTTGTTGTTGAAAAACGCAATTAAAATGTATGAATAACGACCGCGCGCACCGTACAAATTTATAATATTTTAATAAATAGAAATTTAATTAGTCTCGGGTAGAAAAATGAGTTTATATATTTTATAATAAGTAGATATTGAAAAATTAACTTCATATAAAAAAATTCACTAAATATATATATATATATATATGTATGTATATGACTATGTGCTTGTAAAATTAGTGAATGCTGATAACATTTTTGAAGAATTAATGAATTGCATTAAAAATTATTGAATTTCAAAAACACTTTCAAATTAAAATATTGACGAAATAGTTGTGTAAATTTATGTTACTCTATAAACCTTAAATTCTTCGGACTTTAATTTCAATCCCAGAAGTAATAGAATTTGGGTGTTCGTTTTCATGATCTTCAGTTTCGTTTCGCTAAAATGAAATTAAATGTTCATTCATTCTTTACAATCAAAAATTAAACCGAGAATTTTCGGAATATTCATAAAAACAGAATATTAAAATTTTCTTTACAGTATATCGTTAAAGATTATTACAAATAAGTATATGTTATTAATCAGAAAATTTTTAATTACCATTTAAAACTTTTTTATCGCATAATAAATAATGTAGAATTTAAGTATCACGTTATATAAAAATATAAGAGCCAAGTATGTAGTTCAAATACTTAATTAAGATAATTAAAAAACTTTTCAATTAGAATCATGAAAATATTATTAAATAATACGTACGGAAAATTATAAATTTGGCTTTACTTGCATTGATAAATTTTATTTCATTTGGGTAGTATGTAGTACAAATTTTACATCCGCAAAACGTTGTTTATAATTTTTACTCTCTTATTCTACAAGATACGAGGAGGCTTAATAAGGAGAAAAACAAGACAAACATATTTTATTAGAACGGTCAATTAAGCATTTATAAAAGAAAAAAAAAAAAAAAACAAGCGCTTGGTAGACAAGCATTTAATTATCTGAAACTCCAGCTGCTACAATAAACAGTTTCTCGTATATCCAGCCGATATGTATCGCGACAATATTATCGCATAAACTTATGCCTTTATTTAATCGCAAAGCTTCACAGATTCTAATTGAGTTTAAGATACGTCGTTGGTTGTATGTAGTAGTAGTGCTCTCTAATACACGAATTCTTTAATATACGCATGCACCCCTGCACGCATACAAAGATGCACGCTTTTGTTTGTTTGTTGTTTGTTTGCGCGTGTGGTGTGGGGTGTGTGTGTGTGTGCGTGTGTGTGTTTGTTTGTGCGTGTGTGCGCGCATAAAATTCTGGAATAATATTATGCTGGTGGGCTGTACCACATCTATATACAACCATACTGCAGTGCAGTGTGTACGAGGTAGTACAAACCAGTTCAAAAGCTAATTTTTATTCAAATTGCCAGTTTGATTTTTCACTGTAATTCTGATATATATTTCTCGGTACCTTAGTAACGCCCTATAAATATTAATTCAAAATGGATGAGTATTTTAAAAGATATCGTGTATATTATTTTTCTTTTGATAAAAACATTCTTTATTATTTTTCGATTACTAAGAAATAGAGTAATCGTTGTAATTTCTATCTTTATACATATGCTAATAATAATAATAATAATAATAATAATAAATAGTGGTAACTTAATATAGGAATTATTGATTGAAATATTTAAAAACGAACAAATTTTACTCATATCTACATTATATTTTTATGATTAACAAGAAATATTTTTGGTAGTCAATTGAAAAGAACCACTGTAAAATTAATTTGTATTATTTTATCAGGCCAGGAATTTCACTTACACGCACACACACACACATATATATAGTATCTTTTAATTAAAGTATTAAATAAATAATCTTCTAAAGCATTAGTTTTTGAGAAAATTAAATTTTTT
The DNA here is from genome assembly GCA_030522565.1 of Ceratosolen corneri. Classification (NCBI taxonomy): domain Eukaryota; kingdom Metazoa; phylum Arthropoda; class Insecta; order Hymenoptera; family Agaonidae; genus Ceratosolen; species Ceratosolen corneri. The sequence continues at coordinate 44,369 of JAPYYT010001298.1, forward strand.
AAATTAAAAACAAAGTTAGAAGTCGGTTAATTTAAAAGTAATACCTGTGTGAAGACGATGTGATTTTCTCAATTTGTTCCTGCTTATTGATCAACAATTAAAAAACTTATAAATCATGACTAAAATATATTCTATATCTTTAATTCGTAAGTCAACATATTATGTTCATTATTTTCATTATTACTTTAAAATTATTATTTTAATTGGTCGAATATTTATACGTTTTTTAGTAATTTTAGATTAGCTGTTATTTTGACTGCTATTCATATATCGATAGATAATAAAATTCAAAAAACACATGATTTGTTTCAATTTATATACATAAAGAAATATAATAGAAATAATGTGATTTAGAAAAAAAAACTGTAGAAAAACTTGATGCTCCAATTAAAATTTTAAAATGAGCTTTATTTCTTTTTAAAATTTAAATTTATTCTACAGTGTACTTAAAATTATTGTAATACATACACACACACACATACACAGAGGATATTACATTACACGTATGTAAATTAATTAAAATACTAAATTTTATAAAAACACTTTTTTGATCAAAATTAATAAATAATTATTATTTGACGATCATTTCATTGTTTCGTATAAAAATATCATACATATTTATTATAGACTGATTTTTTAAATATCATAGATTTATAGTGAGCTGATTTATTTCTCGTCTAATAATGTAATTCTGAATTAAATAATCAGAATATATTGAATATGTCATGGGAATAGAAAAACAAATACAGAGAAATATTTTTTACTTACATCTGCCTAAACATCATCGATGTATATATATATATATATATATATATATATATATATATATATATCGCAATATGATAATAAACATGAAATGTGCTTTGAATCGTCGCTGTAATTCTTGTAATTTATGATAATGATAAAACCAAAATTTCAGTACCATTCCAATGGTCTTTCGGTTTAATGTAAATCATAATGCCTTTGTACACATTGAGAGAAAACGCGAGGCAGCACAAGAACTTATCTCGATGTGAGATGGGAGTACATGTAAGGGGGTACGTTGAAGATTTGTTCGTGCAATTATCAAAATTACAATTCAGCCACTGAAATTACGATATTTGCAGAGAATAAGGTATCCTTGCATTTACATTTATACAAATGTACAAATGCCGGTATTGACTTAGACTTAACGATAGCATTGTGTTATGCCCGACAAATCGAATAATGGACAATTCATGCAATAATTTACATGCGATATTGCAGAATGAAGAAGCAGTCCATTCGTACACAATAAAAAGCACGATTAATTAGCCTTAGTTTTATAAACAATCTTAATCATTCTTAACGTAATAATTTATATACTTTGTGCATGGTAAGGTGAGAAAATTTCATTTGATTTTTATATTTGTTAGCTTATTAGCATTGAGGCTTGTAAGGATGAATTGTTTGAATGAGAGTTGTAACTAAAAAGTAGAATTTTTTTTCGTAGCTTTGCATGGCCTGACATTCGAGTTAGTATTCTGTGAAATTAATGAAGTGAATCGAATTAATAAGCCCAAGTTTCCTTAAAAAATCTGCCTTTAAGCAAACTCAACCCTAAACGTCACAAGCTCATTGCCAAAGCTATTTATAATCCTATTTCCAAAAGTCTCGCGCTTTGTTACGAATACTCTCGTAAACCTCCGTCCAAACAATGCACACTTATTACTAACAACATACGTAAACTTATTTATAAAGATAAGAGGGAGAGGGATTAGCCCGATGACAAGCAACTTGCATGCTCGCACGACTTCTCTCCTCTCAATCCCGAGATTCCAAAGTCTCGTGGAAAAGGAGGCCCCGGCGAACGTAGGAGAGGCGACGAGGACAGCGATACTCGCTCAGGCAGCTCGCAGCTCGCAGGCAAACGACACCGAGTCTCTAGGGTCTATTTGATTCTCTTCCCCACACCGCAGCCTCGCAATAACGACTCGTTGCCTCGCACGGAAGTTAGTGTCATTTACCAGTCTCCCCGTCGAGCAATCCCTCCTCTCGTCGTGATATATACCGCCCCCGCCACCGCCGCCCTCGCCCGCCTCCTAACCCCCGCCCAGCCACCCTCCCACCCTACAGTTGACGTAGCCAGCGTAATTTTCCGTCTTAATCACACAATGCCAGCCAGACTCCTGCGAGCGGTTAAGGAGCTTTTTTTTATTCGGGAATCGTTGATCGTATAAAGGATTCAGCGGATCGGATTCTAACGGCCATCTTCCGAATGCTTGGACCAACTAGTGCCTCGTATAACGTACGGCTGGCTACACCTGAAGCCCAAAGACCGCTTCCTCGATAATAATGCCGCGTAGAAAGAGGCTCGCACCAACTCCTCGAGCCTATCCTCCAAGACCTATTATGCAGAGGAGGTTTGGCGCGTGCGCGCTATCGAGCCGGATCCGAGGCGCCCCGTGTGGCCACGACGCGCATCCTCGTCTCCTCGTTCAAGTGCACATTTCGCGCTCTCTCAATAAATCCGTGACTATAGCTGCATTGTTCGAAGGCTTGTATAAGGTCCCCCCCCTTATACATGGATGGAAGGTAGGGGCTCGTAGCCGCAGCGCAGATTATCCTCTTAACCCTGGTGGTAATTGGATGTCGCCTCCTTGTAAAATAAATAATAATAATATATTGGCGGGCTTAAGGTGGATTATAGCCGATGCATAGGTGAGACTCGTTATGGTATCCGACAATGAGCTGAGTCGGAGCATAGAAATAGTCTCCCGTGTAGGCAGTAGCATGTTTACTTTTATTTTTTTATAGCTACGAGCTGTTGTTATTGGGCAGGAGAATTTCAAAATCGTATTGAAAGTAATTTTACCTCAATGCCGCGTATAAATTATTCGGTGCACAAAATTTTCAAACCATAATGCTTTACAGTTGACACAGGAGGAAGGTCATTGAACACTGTCAAGATTCATTTTCAAGCGATAACAACAATTACAATTCTTTAAGTTCATCCACATTTATTATATTTAATTTGCTCTCAAGCTACGATCATACCAACGAACCTAAACATATATATTTCTATTTATTCGACATTATTTAATAAAATAATTAACATCGTTGAACACTAACGTTTTCATTGGCAAAACAAGGTGATTTTCGTTCCTAGCACGAGATACGTGAAGCTATGATTTCACAATAAATTATCGCTTTAATTGACCAGCAAAGGAATAAACACTTTTATTTGCTTATAGAATTTCTTAAACGTGCGAGTTAAACCTTCATTCGCTTACTAATCTATTAAATATATAACTTCTTTGATTCTTCATTTAGAAAATATTATGTACTACAACAGATATGGCTCATATAAGTATTAATTTATATATAATACACATATAACATATTATATGTAATACATATAGTAACATGTTATGTGTAATACGTATAGTAACATGTTATGTGTAATACATAAAAGTATTAGTTTTGTTAAAAATCGACTATTAAAAGTATTATTGAAGGTTTTTTTAATAAGATTTTGATTTAAATAAATTAAAAATAATTTCATTCCATAACGGATAATCAATTTTGTAAACAAATTATTTCTAAGATAAATATTTATAATTAACAAAACATTCTGTTAATATTTCTATTTGATAAAATTTCTCAACTGAGATTTTTTCAATACAAATTTATTATGCAAATATATTATGACAATATAAGAAAGTAATTCAACAAATTGGAAGAATATTTTCAAATAAAATGTATCATCACGAATAGAAGATGATAAATAGATAAGTATTCATTAATATAAAAAATTTATTTTTATTTTCATATTTCTACTTTTGTACTACAATTTAACTTTCTATTTAAACTTCTATTTATACTCAATATAATTAATTTAAAATATCCTTTGTATTTTTATCTAATTTATTAAACACTTTAAGCATAGTTGAAGATAATTTACTTTTTATTTTGTTTTAAAGACTAAAAAGTTGTTTAAAAACATTTTAAATATATATATATATATATATATATATATATATATATACACAAGTTTTATAAAGAGCTTTTTTGCAATTTATTTTCATATGTATTTTGATTTATTATAAATTATTTATTGATTAATATTCATACAATATAATCATACTTTTCATTTTATTATTTATTACTAGTAATAAATATATAATACTTAAATGATGGTTCGTAATTGTTATAGCCGTAGCTGGAAAATCAAATGAGCATTTGTTTCTATTTTTTTAATAATAATATTATGAAAAATAAATAGTTATTGATCTTTCATCAAAGTAGTAACGTACGAGATATCAATTTCAAATATCTATAATTGAATCTTACAAAATAGTATTTATAAATTTTCGCAATACTATATTATTTAATTGTCACTTAAATATTCTAATAAATGTTATCATATACAATCGCAAAATATACTTCAAACTAAACTTATTATTTTTTATAGATAATTTATTACTAAATAATTTCTGCTTTGTATTTAAAAAGAAAAAACAACAAAACTTTCCCAATATTCAAACTTTACAATCAATCATATTTCAGAATATTGGCAACTTAACTCGGGTACAACTTTACATATAGTTTATGAAATTTTTGAATTTTTGTAGAGTGAAGTAAGGCTAGAAGAAGAGAATAGCGAGTGCTGTTTTAACTAAGCATAAATCAGTAAAGCATACCGGATTGTTACGCAAAGCGAAGTAGTACATACACCACTACAGATATGCGCTACACTCGTATACGCCGCGGATAATAATCCTTTTTTTTTCTTTCCTGCGAAGAAAGAAGGAACGTTCGTTTCATGAATCGCACCATAATTCGCGCATGTTGAAGCGAATAAGAGGCTCCGCTGCAATGGAGGACTTTTCATTTTTCTCTAGCTTAATATTTCCCTTTGGATTATTTTTAAATGCCTCTACATGACACCGCCTCATCCCACTCTCTCTCTCTCTCTCTCTCTCTCTCTGTCTCTCGCTAATACCGACGGAACTCGGTTTCCATATGCACCAAGTATTCTTTATGTCAAATAATACAACCATTACTTAATAAAACGCGTAACGCACGCTTATTTATGTTCGTGGGTAAAAAAACGATTATGTTCTTTTAATAAAATACTCATGAATTTTATGCTCTATTAGTTGTCATAATCTGGGATAAATTTTAATATTAATCGTCGATGAATATAGCACTTGTAAATATATTTGATTCTTCATCATTAAAAGGAATATTTCAATCTCAGCTTATGTCAAGGTCGAAAAGTAATGAAACCGTATGCAATAAAAAATAAAGAAGTTATCTTAATCATACTTATTATGCTAATTGACACTTTTATTTAAATGAATTTTAAAGAAAAAACATATAATGAGATACAGCAATGAAACCTAGGCTTGCATAATAGAGTGAACATTTTAATATGAAACATTAATTAATATGTAGAAAAGAATAATATTATATATTAAAAAGAAGAAAACAAAAAAAGAAATTTTTCTTTAACTCTTTTTATACATATATCAACATAAATGTAAAAGAAGAAATTCAAGCGCTACAGTATTACTTTGAGGCCAAGTCACATTTATGGAGTTTCAGTCTATTGGAAGAAAATTAATTTTCATGTAAATAAATACGATATTACCTATATAATACGATATTTTGTTTCGCCATGAATATAATTCTTCGATTACTGTGTGTAAATTGTATAAAGCTTATGCAAATTACATAATCCCTTAATAGCGATTTAGAATAAAAATTTCTTCTTAATTTTAAGCCTTTTAGCCAATTTTAAATCTTCAATTTTCTATCTCTTAATATTCTCATGAATTTTCTGCTAATAATATATATCAATAATTTTATGATACAACCATTGAAGCCTTATTTATAGTTACAGCTTGTGTTGGTAATTACATATTGATTGGTGCAACAAAGAAGAACGATTCCATAATTATTAACAATAAAATTAATGATTTAAATTCAATTTGGAAGGAAAACAATACGAAAATCAAACTTGAATGCAATCGTCTGTAGTTTAGTTCCTAAAAGTTGGTCAAGTTGCGAAATGATGCTCGATATAACTGCTATTTTTTTTTTTTTTTTTTGTTCTCAGTCAATGATTTCAATTATTGGATACAACTATGAAAATTTGTTGCGTAAGAAGCAAACCGAGTTTTCGATTTCTAATGCAGCAAAAAAGTGTCACACTGAAGTAATATATATACATATATATATATCAATTATTATTGTATATAATTATATATTGTTGTATATAACTGTAAGAACATGTTTGAGTATGAATCACATTGAATAGGCATCAAACAACTTAAAGACCTGAAACTTTTACTCCTAAATGTTGAAAATTGTGCCTTAAAAATATCAATTCATCCGTTTAAAAATGATATTTCGCAACTCTTTTCAATTTATTATTCAAAACCCATTTTAATAATAAAACACTGACAGTGTACGATTAATTCGACAATGAGCTTTGCCTTTAAAGCCCGCTGTATTCAAATCGACGATGCCAATTACCAAACATAAAATTATAAATCAACAACAGTACCACTGCCACCGCAACTAATACAATTGTCCAGTGCACAATTTTCAAGGCAAACATGTCAAATGCATTAATGTCTGCGCTGCAACACGAGCATTCATTACAGCCGCAAGTCCATTGACTCGCGCTCGAAAGAGGTGGAGGAGTGGCCTCTGCTTGTAACGAAAAATGTAAGTAGAAATTTTTGAAAACCTCGACGCAACTGCAAGTGCCGAATGGAAAATCGGAAAGTTCGGGGTTATGACGAGTACGAAGCCGTAATGCCCCGCGTGCTCCTCAACAGACGCTGACTCGACAGACGCGTCGCGCATAATAATAGTCGTTAGGCGTGTGTAAGAGGTACAGAGGCTTAATTTAAAAAAAAGCTCTTAAAAGCCACACCAGGCCGGAGTCCCTGATCGCTCGACCGCAAAAGAGAATCGGCGCACTCGGCCGTTCCCTTCCCCTTGAAGCCCCTTTCGCCGCAACTTCAAATGACAGGGTCAGTATTAATAAAAGTATGGCTGTAAGGGAATGGGAGGGGGGGGGCGAGGAGGCGAGTCGAAATCTAATATCCTAATGCCTATCAATGGGATGCTCGTTCATGGTAGGCACGAGTTCTCTTCTTCCGAGGCCTACAATCTCGATGATTAGCCGAGGATTTGTTGCAGCGAACCGAGCGTCGAGTCATGCGCATTAAAGGATATCGAAAATTGTTGGAATCAATGGATTAATTTAGCCAGCTGCGCTTCAGACTCCAGTCCAACTATAATAAATGCGAGATTAATTTTTAAGAGCCTGCTTACACTTTCGAGCTATTTATTGCATAATAAAGGGCGTATTGTTCTTAACTTGGATGCTCTTTAATTAAAACTGTAAAACGGCGTTTCAATCGCCGGGCGGCTTAAATGTATTTCATCGCTTCTTTTTTTTTTTATTACCTTGCAAAGTGAAATTTTATTCGACATTCCGCAGAATATAGTCGAAATTTTAATTTCATTGACCAATCGAATTATCATATTACACAAATATCAAATATCATTACAGATCACTTTCTACTAAAGATACAATTTTATTTACAAGCATTATAGAAATTCAATTTAAACATTTTCAATCGCCTTCTTAATAGTAAAAGGATTTATACATAAGTGCCTGTATATGGAACAGTTATTCAAATGTAATAAACATTGCTTGATTACTTCATTACTAAAATGATGTATATCTATCGCATTCAGTGAATCTTATGGAAGAAATGTTATGATATACATTTGTTCGAGATTTCCAGAACATTATACACGTTTTTCCCAATGGATTTTCAATTCCTCGCATTTGTCCGGTAAATTTTCCGCCCCTCGCTTCCCCCTCTTCGTTGCCGAGCTGGGGGAGGGGCCGCGACAATATGGACAAAAAGTCATGTGTCGATAATAAGGAGAGGAAAGTGCATAGAAACAATGACCGGAGACATCTCCTTCTTCCTCTCTCCCACTCCTCTCTCTCTCTCTCCTGCCCCTCAGCCAACGGTTTTTTCTCCCGTCGTAAATAGAATTTCGGAAGCCGTGAAGGGCCGCCAGTCTTGTACAAACAATAACGAGTAATTAGTGTAA
>JAPYYT010001299.1:0-28880 GCA_030522565.1 Ceratosolen corneri
ACCACCACCGTCACCACCACCACCGTCACCACCACCGCCACCCGGAGCCCCGGGTGTCTTAACACGTCGTTTCCCTCGGCGGCTTAATGAACGAGCTTCGCATAATTCGACTCGCGCGTTCGCCCCATCGGTCGAATCGGTCTTCCCGCGATCGATGGTGGCTCGCGCACCACGCTCGAGAACTTTATCCGGGCGGCGCGAGTAGGCGTCGACGTGGCCGCGAGGCTCCTCTTTCTCTCGCCCTTTTCGCAAAGGACGGGTTTGCGGGCGCGCGCGCGCGCGCGTGGCCCGAGTGCGTGGCGAATCCCCGAAGATTGAGATGCATGACGTTTCGGAAAATCTTGATGAGGCTCTTACCGCGAGTCCGAAGAGTCCGAAGAGTACGAGGGAGTGAGAGAGAGAGAGAGAGCGATAAATCGATGACTATCGGATCAAAAAGGGTGAGAGAGAGAGAGAGTGTGTGTGCGTGATGGTAGGGTGCGAATGGGAGGGGAGGATTGAGAAAGAGAGAGAGAGAGAGAGAGAGAGGGAGAATTTAGTTGTAACGGCTATATCGCACCCCTGCTTTGTACCTTACACTTAGCGAGTAACCGGCCGATATCTTGCACGGTAGGGATAATTACGATGAAAGAAAGATCGAGAGCGTGTCTACTTGTGTGAAGTGCATGCCGCCGCTGGCCATTTTACCGAGGAGCGAGAGAAAGAATTATAGTGTGCGTAAAATGAAAAAGAGAGCAAGAGGTAAGGGACACTGATCGTTAGATGGGCTGCTCCGCGGCCCGAGATAAGAGAGTGCGAGTGAGAGCGCGAGAAAGAGAGGGAGAGCGGCGGGGGAGGAACACAGAGCGAGAGCGAGTGAGAGAGAGAGCGTCAAGTAGAGAAAAAGCCGAGGGACAAAGTGCAGATGTCGAGAGGAGCTGAGCTAGAAGAGAGCGAGATGCGATACACAAAGACGGCAATTAGAGTCGTCGCTGGCATACGTGGAGTATTGTGCTGATGATTAAATTGCAAAATTGAGACGTTATTTGCGTGTAAATATTTCCCTTACGCATGAATTGCAATATACCGAAACATTTGCTACCGAGAGATTAAAATTTCATATTATATGTAATTTAGGAGGCTAAAAGTATGGAAGGAATAAATTTATCGCTGGATACTTTGACGTTTACAGCTTAATAATTGTAGACACTTTGCGGATAATTTATTTGCAGACACGAACGCTCGCCTTTTAATTTGCCATCTCCATCGATTTTAAACAAACAGATTTTAATAAATCGCTCTTAAGATTCGTCGGTATAATCGGATGGGCATTTAGTTGCGCAATCTCGCGCGCATGATTAATTTGACCAACACAATGACAATTGTGCGACGAGGATGTAAAAGGGCATATTTATTTTATGGCGATAAAGAAAGGCAATTGAGGGTCGAAATGCCGTAACAATTTGCTTCCAATTGGCTCGCATTTATTATAAACGAAGCCATAACGATAATGCCTATTTTATAAAATGAAGCCATAATGGCTAAATAAAATCGCAAAATACGCAAATAATTTTATTCCCGTACCTTAATGGGGCCTCGTTGTTCTGAAATTTCTTTTGATCGCGATATAGGGATTTAATTCCGTACAACATCAATCTAATGTATGCAAAAGTACATTCTTACGATGATGATGATGAGCCATGTAATACTATGGTAATTGTAATACAGTGTATAAAGATATTATGAGTCGAAGCTACAAAATGAAAAGAGACGAATCACTTTTTCGCAGCTTCTTTTAAATCCAGAAAATTAAGACCGAACGGAATACCTTATTTGTTGACATATTATCAACAAACTCTTGATAATTCTTTTTGCTTTATTATATTTACGGTAAAAATAATTTATTGATGCACAATCAACGATAATAATTGTTTAGAAAACTTCAAACCGGATGAAAGAAAGTCCATAATTTTTTATACGACCAGTAAGATTTTGGCGTAAAAAATTACAAGATTCTAAACACTACTGGATTCCAGTGTTATTAGAAAAGGAAAAAAATGTTTAAAAGTATAGTCGTAGATTTGAACACCGTGAGTCTCTGCTCAGGCTCAATATTATATTCCAAAACAACATTAAATACGCTCACAAATTAATTTATACAACACATAACTTGTCTAATTAGACATACTCCAAGTGACTTTAATAATATTGTAAAGCAAATCTGTAAAACAAGTTGTAGAAAGAGAGAGGGAGAGTGTGACGTTGTAAAAAGTGATTTGTATTTATAGGGAATAATGGTGATTTAAATTACTTTCAAGTGCTTTTCACGAATTATTCGCTTTAGTCGTTGTTTTATTGGTGAAATGTATTCTTAGAGTTTTCGGTATTGAAAATTCTGTCGTTTGGATGTTGGGAAGGACACTTGGAAACAATCAGGAAGAGAGCTAATAACTTGATTATCGGAACATCTGTCGACTTGTGTAATATTAAAGATGAAGAGAAAAATATTGGTATTTGCAAAAGACTGGCGACATTAGAAGAAAAGAAAAAGAAAGAAAAGTCTAAAGAGACGTTGATCGCACGGCATATGACTCAGTTTAGATCGTTAAATTATATTTGCCAAAGTTATATATATATATCTAAAGTGAAAGAAATTCTGCCAAATGCCCATTTGTGCGACATAAATCTAGAAAATTTGCTATTACTTGCTATTAACGAAATTGAAGGCGTTGGGGAGAAAATTGGGGTGGAAATAATTGATATAAATAACATTGGTCATTGGCATCGGTCAAGAAGGTGAGGAGAAGGTATTGGACAGACGAGGAAACGCGGCAGCCAACGAAGGAAATTTCGAGGAAGAAGGGGGGGGGCGAAAGTGGCGCGGAGAGGGCGTGCGCGAGCGAATAAAAAACAGACCAAAATCGAGAAGAAAGGTAAGAGAGAGAGAGGGAGACATTATGGGAGCGAGAGAGGCCGAGTGCAGGTCGCCACGGAGTAAAGCGGCCGGGTATTATTAAATTCGTCACGCATTGTCGAATCCCAGAGCCAGGAAGAATTTATGGATGCGCGAGAGTCGCGCGGCATCTCTCTCTCTCTCTCTCTTCATCGTGTTCCCGCTGGCGCAGAGCATCGCCGCCAAGAGCGTGACGCCATTGAGCAGGATATTTACGAGTTTATCGGAAGCTTATGGCTCGGCCATAAGCCAGAGAGATCCTCGTATCGGAAGGAGCGCGAGTGTAGTGAGAAACAGCGTTGGTGGCAAGGTGGTCGCTCCTCGTGGATGAGGGTGAATCCCGGGGGTGGGAGGAGGGCGATGGGGGGGCCGCGATTAATGTTATCAATCGAATGGAGAGCGATCCGGTGGCGCCAAGACGTGGGGCGTGCGCTAGTGGGGGTGAGCCTCACGGACAAATGGAATGCCAATCTGTGTGTTGAAATTCAGCGTGGGCTTCTCGTTTCGTATTCGTCGATTTTATTTGCCTCGGAGGACGAAAGTGATGTGGATGGGCTGTGAATAGGGGGGGGGGGAGGCGGCCGCGATCCTGCATAGTCAAGTGAGAAAAGGGAATTCCGGAGAAGTATTTGATTTGTTGTTGGTGAAGTTGGTTGTATCTCGGGTTTAGCCATCAATCACGGATGCGTAACTCGCTGTACTCGGTGTGCTCCATGTATGAAATGGCTTTTAAAGTTATGAAATAAGAAGCGTAATAAATGATTTTCTTTCGTGCGTTTACTCAATATGCTCGTTGCCGCTTTTATGTGAAATGTAAAGTTTTGCTTTAGTGAGGCAGAGTAAAAAACCTCGTAAACAATTCATTTTCGTTAATTGGCGCAGTGATTAAAACGGGGAATGTTGTGCATTTGTTTTTGCGCGCAACGGATAATGTGTATGTATGAAAAGTTATGTTTCGCATTTGTGAAATAAATCTTTCGTTTAATTTGGATGGATTCAATCGGTTTCGTGGCATTTAATTCAACAGACATCGTTAGGAAATTATTCGGTATAATATCATTTGAAATATTTTATATAATTAGGTTAACAATTTTGAATAAGCGCTCGGTCCAAGTCGATATTTTGTTGTAATTCACGACTTTGCCCTCATTGTTGATAGCCAATTGAGAATGGGATGTGTCTGTTTGTGTGTACTATAATAGATTTTCATTTCTGGCGAAGGAATAAGTGGAATCAATTTTCCTTGGAGATTTATTTCACTCCTTGTATAAATAAGTCCAGGCCCATATTCATATAAAGTCGCTGAAAATTGACGTATAATTTACGTATTTGTACGCCTTGAATAATTAAATTTGTCAATATCCTGATGACAATGAAACGAGGAGAAAAAAAGGGAGGAAAAAAAATGCCTTCCATCAAGGCTGCATATTTCATCTATATTTCCATATATGCACAATTTTTTATTTATACTCGAGAATTTATCAAATTCACCTCTTAAATCTACCAATAAATGTACCAATAGAATAGTGCATAATTCCTTATTTAATTATTAAAATGGAATTGTGTGTTTTCAGTCGTCGGTCCTATATAATTTCAATATTTAATAACTCCACAATTATTCCGCATATTCGCGGATTTGTGCTTTGAATGTACAATCAAATTCTCATAAAGATCGAGCAGGAATATGGAATTTAAAACTTCTCCGAAAACAATATCCTCATTTGCGAGTGTATTCATTGACACAATTAGCTCATTGCAATTGCGACGCTGTAACCATAAAATTCCTCCCCGCTCGTTCCCTCGTTTCATTAAGTCATAGATCCCGTCGACATTTCACACGAGGATATTGGCCCAACGATTTCATGCTCTCCTGCACTCGTTCACACCTGCCTCTTTCACTGCCTCTACGAATATTTTGCTTCAGTAAATTAACCACAATTAATAAAGGATGCCTGGAAGGATCGATTCTTCGATGCATACGTTACGTTGCATATTGCGATGTAACGTCGAGAGATGATATCGATCGATTCGTGGTCAAGTGCTATACCGCGAGAGCACCGCTACAGTATCGATTAATCTTGTGTTGATCATTATTACAATTTTTCCGTCATAGATCATTTATCATCGATGACGTTTTTTTTTTAAGCGGTCACGAGAGGCTGCGTGCGTGTATTGTACGTCGGCTGGAGATTGACGTAGCAAATTGACGAAAAATTCTGCCTATCGCTACTGATATCAAGCGAGATACGACCAACTTTATAAAATTAACTACATGTACTTTCAAGCAGTTCGGTAATTTGCACCGAGAGATGTATTAGATACTACTTCTTGTATTAAAGTCATCGCAAAAGTCATTTTTTGCATTTTTTGTTTTTTTTTTTTCGTTATGCACTGTAAGCCGAGGTATTGGCTGGAAATTATTTATAATAATAATAAGGACGATGGCAACGAGCAGATAGACAATCGGCAAGAGAAACAATATAGGAATCGAGGATCGTAGTACTTGGTAGTACCAAGAGAAATAAATATGAGAATGACCTTCCAAATATTTCTGAAATACGTCAATTTCTTAAATATGTTTGTAGAATATTTAGAATACGAATATTATTCCCCTAATTGCATATTGCCCCGTCATTATAAATCCCCGTGCCATAGATTAGTGATATTATTAATGAATCGATGTACGGAAAGTATCCTCGATGTACGAATGCATGTCTTTAGAATCGATTTCCTTCAAGAATCGAGGGTTTGTTGAGAATTGCTTGAGAACTCGACTTTCTTCATTTCCTCAATCAACTCCGTTCATAAATCAGGCGAACGAACACGAAAAGAGAGTGAGAGAGTGAGAGGGAAAAAAGATAAAACATAATTAAATCAAATAATTTACGATCTAATTCAATAAGTACACAAGCCTGGGTCATTTATATTGGATTTAACGTCACTGTTGATTGGCTTCATTTACCGGTAGACGAGCAACAAATTCATATATTTTTTCATAAAATTAATAACGACTAGCAGCCCCTCCGATTAATCCCAATTAGTTGGGATAAATTTCGTTAGAGGCAGCTGTAAACTGGTAAACTCGATCGGTCTTAGAGGATAAGTTTTGTTGAATCAATTAAGCCCCCATGCCTCCCTGCCCTCTTATGCACTATTCCGGCGTGTCTCGACCAATTTAAATTTAAATGATCCCAAAGAATGCCTATACTTATACGTCTCTTGCGATCAGCTACTTTTCAGTAGTCCCGGACGGCTACAAAAAAGACACGACGCGCGACGACAAACGAACAAAAAGGAAAAAAGCAGGCGGCTCCGCGTACGTGAATGATACGGATAATGGAACGAGGCGATCGAGGTAGGTATTTAAGGAACGAATGGAAATTATGCAGCCGTGCACCGGCCCGCCAAGCGAGTCTGGCCACTTCCATCTCCCCCTCCCTCCCTCCCTCTCTCAAACAACATATTTATAATGGCGCGCGCTCGCGAATACGAGTCGGCTCGACAACACCGGCAGCGTGGCGCGATACATTTTTATAGAAAAACTCGGCAAGACACTGTCGCCCAGAATTCGATCTTAATCGCGAAATTTTCCACGCTTTAATTGGTCCCCGGGCTGCGAAGAAGAAGAAAGCTGCGTGTGCGTGCGAACGCGGGCAAAAGCGCGGCACGAGCCAAAACAAGCGCTCGCTCAGCTCTCTGCCGGAGCGCAGCCGCATAACGAAGAGCTAAGCCGAATGACAAAATTACGTAGGTGTTGCACAGAAATTGCCTCACCGCGCTCTAAAATTAATGCGCTAGTATTTTTTCCTCCTTTGCCCTCGTGCTATACCCCCCACCCCCTTCCCCTCTCCCGCCCCTACTGCCGCCGCTCGCTCCCCCACTCCCTGCCGCTGCTCGCTCGCGCTCTCGCTCCTCCTCGCTCCTTCTTACGATCTCTCCTTACTTTTGCGTTGCTTTGGCTTTTGAGTGCTTTAACCGGTTTTTGTGGACTCTTATAATAAATTGCTTTTGGTGCGCATTTTTTCCGACGCGTATTTACGACACACGAAAAATTTATGTTTAAATTATCAAAACAGCATTACCGATACTATCTGAGCAATTGTTTATTTATACGCGCAAATCTTTATAATTTGATTTTATAACGCATAGGCAAGCTTGGCAATCGCGCGCGCATTGCGCGTGTTATATTATCGTGAAATACACTGTTACAAATCCATAACTAATTAATTTATTTATTCAAATGTAACTCCAACGAATCGAGCAATTTCAATTTATCTTCTCCTTAGGCGCTCATAGCAATTCAAACCCAACATACGTGCGAATCTTCCCTCTTTTCTTCGCCATTTTTCTCTCTCCAAGATTACACAAACCAGATGCTCCTCTGTGCGCTTTATTTAAATAAACGTCAATATCCTCGACTTTTCTTGGTCTCGATATCTCAAGCAAATTATATGTGACCGAGAATTTGAAGGATAGAGTCGATTTATAACTCGTGTAATAATGAAATCGTTTTTTCAAAATTTGCTTCTCCCAAAACATTCATTGAACGAATCGATGGATTATTCTCACATTCATAATAATAATAATAACGATGTAGGGTGGGTCGATTGAATAATCTGCTTGAACGGGACGAACAAAATTATTAATAAAGAAAATTTAATCAATTTTTCCGAGATTTTAAACAATAATTTCTGGGAAAAAAGAAAGAAAATTACTTGTATGCAAATTAAGATCTTTAATTATATTTACGTAGGCATCATATTTTCTTCTAATCGCTCTTTCACTTTGTACTTGTATTTTTATAATAAAAATAAACAGGATTAAAGCGATTCGTGTATATTGGCCATAAGATTTCACTTGGCTTACATAATGATTGAAATGAAAATTGCAAATACATATTTTCAAAATATATTTCAATTAAAGTTTCGAGATATTCAGACCAAATAACCAGAACAAACATTTTTCTTATTTCTAGAGTCAAATTTCTCACCGAGCGCTGACTTTCAATGCAACTTGTTTATTACGTAATGTTAAATTAAAAAATAATACAAGAGACATCGCTATGCCCCGAGTCTACTGATAATTATACATATATATATATATGTATGTATATGTATTTATTGCGACTATATTTTCAAATGGGAAAAGACTTTATTTTATAATTTAAAACTACTTGGAATATATGTATGTCGGATAAAAAAGCGTTGAGGATTTTGCATTGTTTGCCCAGTCTTTTATAGACTCGTATTTATCCTAGTCCCTCGCCAATGTACTAACATTTTCAATAAATTTCCCATGACTCCTCGCCATCTTCTTATCTTTCCGTTAATCTTCCGCTCAACCATGGATCTGGATTGCATGGCAGCCCGCCATTATCATGCTTCGGTGTCCCCGTGCATGCATTTCGCAATTGGATTTTAACTAGACGTTCATTTTTCATTTCACTTTATAATATTGAAAAGGATCGCTCCAGTCCGATCTGCGGCATTAAAAGTATAATGTGGGACCGAATGTGTGAATACGGCAGAGGCACAGGGGATTAGTGTAAGTGAACGTAACCGTCAATTGCTCGTAGCCGCTCGCCAACTATTACTCGCCATCTATACATAGACAATTTTTATACATTTTTGAAGATTTTAATTCCCAAGCTCTCATTTATAAATGGACTTAGCAGCTTACTTTAATAATAATTTGCGAAAATGTACAAAAGCTTTATGCAATTCAACGGCTTGGCTTCTTAGCAGCTTCTTAGGCATTGCGATTGGACAAATTAATCGAATGTTAATTTATTTCGAGTCAAGGCGTTCATTACTGTGTTATCAGACGTATTCGTGATCGTAATCTCTCGGAGACTAAGCCACGTAATAAGATCTTAAGTAAGGGACGCGAGGTGCCTTTAATTTATTTAAATGTTAAGTTTGTAGTACGGTGACCGATGACTATACCATTTGGTTAAAAAGTGCCGAGAAATTTATTTGCCAGTCGATGTAAGCTGTAACGTAACATAACGCGGGCACAAATTAGAAGCATAAATATAATAAATATTTAGAGAGAGTATTGGCAGTTTTTGTGTCAGTAAACTTTTTATTCGTAATGAAAGCCTTTAAATGTGGCCATTGATCGCTATTATTGCCTAGTATACGAAAAAATCTCGTTTATAAATGAAATTACAATGATTTTTAAAGAACGTAACAGCAAATGCAGTGGCTTTTTAATACTTTGCCAATACATTTTTCATTTTGTGCCATTAGTTTGATAATAATAAATAGTCCATCGATTTTAATGCCAAAATTGCAAAAAATCATTTGCAATTGAGGCACATTATGGACATGCAAAAATTACTTGAAAAATCCATCTGTATAGGAAAAACAATTTGTAGCTGTAATAGAGTGACGTAAATTCGGAAATTCCAGGGTCTATTTTACCAGAAAATATCGAAATTGTACTTGTCGATGTTAAACAGTAAGACTTACTTATATGGGTATATTGACAAGGGGACGCATCGAGTTCCGTCGTCTTTATAATAACAATTCCATTTTCGCTTGTACAAGGCATTATTGATTACAATTCGATGCCCAAGTCGCCACGAAGTACAAGTGATAGCCAAGAAGCCGGAACTTTATAATCAAACGCCGTATTTACTTGCATTGCGAATAATTATCCGGCTGGTAGTCGAAGGGCCCCCAACATACGTTGCGCCGATCAACCGAAAATTGTGCTCAAAGTTTGCGATTAATCTGTATCACGGGAAATCTCCGAAACCTTTTCCCACAGCCCCGCCAAGCTTTACGATTGTTCAGCAAAAAAAAACTTTACGATTGATAGTTATGCCGCCGTCGTAAAAGCCGGGGAATTACAAATGTATCCGCGTCCCGTGCCTTAGTGAAAAGCCGGAATTTGTAGAAATTACGCGCGTATCGCGCACACGAAAATAATGGAGGCTGCACGGTACATTATCTATTGTCGAGGAGGTCAACGCGGTCAGAGATGACGATAAGACCGATAAGGCGGTTATCCCGATCTGAAAGCTCCAAAGTCTTAAACGAGGATATCGCACATCACACTCGACTCGACAAATCCCAACTCGGCTCCCTTACGCCCGACACCTCCTCTACGCACATCCACGACTCTCCCCCCTCCCCGCCCCCTCCCGTCGCCTTAACAAATCTCTTGGTGTGCGCAATAGGCCGCGGCTCGCTTGCATTTCCTAGAATTAACGCTTGTTAGATCCTCCGTCGAAAGCGACGACGACGGCCCTCTCACTCTCGCTCTCCCGGCGGATTCCCCTGAGAATTATAGCGCGATTATGCGCTCTCGCGTATAAAGTAGCGGCGAGCTAGCTAGCGAGACAGAGAGAGGGAGAGAGCGAGGGAGATAGAGAGGTAGATGGAGATCGCCGCGCGATCATATTCACACGGGAAACCCTCAAATCATTTCAAAAAACGTATTTCGCGCACTCGAGAGCGAAACCGCGCAATACCTGACTCCAACTAGGTGTGTAGTGTGTAAATGTGTGTATCTGAGCGCATATTGCACTGGAGCAACAAGAGCGGCGGCGGCGGCGGCGGCGGCGACGACGGTTCGCACTGCCAACTATTGCTCAACTTTTAACTGCGTTGCGCCATGAAAATTTCATTCGGAAACCATAAACCTTATTTATGCTTAACACTGTCTTATTTTGAGAACGTGGCACTTTATTTGCCAGCAAAATTTAGAGCAAAAATTATAGCATTAGGAAGTGCTACATAACGCGCGCGGCATTTTGCGAAATTCTCAAGTGTTTTCTTACACGTCGCGCAGTTACGCAGACTTTTCTTTCGCTCCGGCAAATAAGCTTCGACGTCGCCCCGCGATCTAATTGTTAAGGCATCCTCATGGAATGGCCTCTACACTCTAAACGGCCTTAAAGATTCCTTCGCGTAAGCACAATAGCCACGAAACGCCAATAATAGCATCGTCGTTTCGCAATAACAGCAACACAACAATATAAATCAATTTTCAGTTTGCGAATAATCAGGGGGGGAGGAGGAGGAGGAGGCTCGGTCGCTCGAGCAACTCCTCGGCGATTCCGCAATACTTAATAATCCAGTTTATCAACTTTCATCTAGTTTTCGTAGCGAGGGCTCGGAAAATGTTCCTTATTATTATTCTTCGAGGCGAAGATTCGAAAATGCACAACAGCAGCTCCAAGTCTTATGCGATCTAGTTGAAAAAGTTTCGAGCTCGGCCGCTCGGTACGGGACGAGGCGGCCGTGGGGGGGGGGATGCTCGGATGAGCGGCCGAGGACTTAAATCGAGGGCATTTATCAGTAGTGACACTTGGAAGCGATCGTCAGGAGGTGGTTTGGCCAGGACGAGTGCCTGCGACACTGCAAGACACCTACTATAAATGACGAGGTGCAGATGTATTTCTGACGACGACGACGACGACGACGACGACGACAAGGAGAGGCTGCTGAGTGCAGTGCCAGTGGTTACGGCGGTGAAAGGTCCTTCGACTGTCGAGCTACATGAACGAGTCCGAGTTACATAATATGCGGCTGCTGCTGCTGCTGCTGCTGCTGCTGCTGCTGCTATAGAGGAGGAAATTCATATGAAACACGTCGATTTCATCGTTGACAGAAGAGTCGAGACGCCGCTGTGAATTGCAGTCGTGGCGAAGCGTAGGTGGAGCGTATTGGAACTCATTATAATTTATGCTACAGTCGTTAGGCACGGAGATCTGTGTGTGTGTGCGTGTGTTGGTGACGGCGAAGCCAACGTTAATTCCAATTTTAATGCCATAAATTGTTGGGCTGAGGCGATGCTGAGGCCCGGATTTACGAAATGCCGCGACATTATATTGGCTGGGAGGGAGCTTGAGCGTGACTTTGTATTATTATTGGCGATAGTTAATTTTATTAGAAAATCCTTTAGACGATTAAGCCCGAGCTTCGCTCGGCGACAAGTTAATATCGGTCGGGAAAATTGACGTCTGCATTTTGCCGGCCATTTATTACCCTCGCCTAATTGAGATTTATTCGTCAAACGAGGATGATTGTATTAACATTGTATTACTCGAAAAGCATTTAAAAGTGTGTCATTTTTGTGTAATCACGCGAAATTGCCGTGTTTCAACAGACCTCAATATATAATATACGCCTACGAGGAATATGTATGTATATGTATAAGTAATCGGATAAGTACAAAGTGATCCCTATGAAATTTCATAAAGTATGGAATTACATTGGAAGTGTGGAGCTGAAGTGTACAACGCCAGATTTATTTCTTCAATAGCTGCAGATATTATGTATTATGGGCTAAATTATCACGATTTCTGAATCAGCACGCCTGATATACATTATACTTTCTAAATCCGCAATGGCGAATATTATTTTATCGTCGTCAGTGACAAATGACGCGGTCTCATTTACATTAAATCTGACTTCGTTAAAGTGCTTTTTGCCAGGCCGTGGGCCCAATTAATACAGACTTTTTTGTCGCGCTAAAAGGATAAAGCCGCGCGCACATTGTTATCAAGCAAAGCCAAGCCAAGTAGAACGATAATGAGGAACCAACATTTACGTTACAACCACGGCAAACTCGTCAAGTCCAATTCGGCCAAACTAGCTCAAACAACCACTAATTAAAGTCACCGATGTAAGCTCAGTGGTCCTCACCTCCCAAGCCACAATTACTCTCCGTTCGCGAATTTGTCGATCCTTTTGTCCGAGTCGCCTCGTTCGTTAAAAAATCCCACTCCCGAACCCCCACCGCCCCCATCGCCGCCCACACAAGCAACAAAGTGCCGTACGTCAGAGCATCGATACAATCATTGGAAATCCACGCTATCCAATGAAAAAAAAAAGTAATGCATTCAAACGATGCCGACGTGGAGAAAAAGCGCGCGGCGCTCGGGAGTTTTTCCGAGCCGAGAATCGCGCGCCAAAGACTTTCTAATCCGAGGGTCGAAAAAGTGCGGCCCCATGGGGAAAAAAAAAAACGCTCGCCCACCCAACATCCTCGCGCGCGTTCCCCGCTTATCCATTCTCACGTCGGCGTTGACGCGAAAGGCGCGAGAGGCCCGCATATCTGCGGAAAGAGCTGCGCAACAATCTCGTCGCGCAATCGCATAATGCTCGCGCGCAGCGTGAGCGAGAGGTTGGAGGTTGACGAGGTTGGAGTGAGCGAAGAATGGGCCTTGGGGAGGGATGGGCGGTAGATGGGGACGGGGGCACCGTGGGCGATTTCGCAGTTCGGCGCCGAGATCGCGAGGAAAGGACACCTGGGGGAGGTCTTACGGCACGTAGAAACTGACGTTGGGGAAGAGTTCCGGGTGCCCGGGACGATGGCCTCGGCTGCTCGATCGAGATGAGGGCAAATGGATTGAGAGCGAGCGACTGTCGCTGCGTCTCTGGACGTTCCAATCGACGGCCACAGTCATTATTAGATGGATGAGACATTGGGCCGTGCGGGCCCGAAAGGTCGAGTCGGTATCGAGACATTAGCGATGATCCGCTCACAATGGATCTCATGCTGCAAGGCCTTAAAGAACGGTCGGGCACACACACATATGCAGCAGTAATGTAGAATTTGTGTAAAATAATGCTCGTGTTTTCCATTATTCTTCTCACTTGTTAAACTAGTCGTTGTTGTTGTTGTTGTTGTTGTTGTTGTTGTTGTTGTTGTTGTTGTTGCTGCCGCTGCTGTTATTTTACGCGATTATCCATGGCGAGCCATGGGATGTAAGGTAGCATTCGTTAATGCACGGCCAAGGAAATGTCTTGTAGAATGAAATATTATTGGCCTGTTCCGACCTATGAAATTTATAGAACCGATTTTCAAAATGTATTGCGAAATTGCATACTCAAACTCGATTGAGCAACGTCCATTTTAGCTTGATACAAGCATTTGCTCTCGACTTGAATTCTATCCTGCCCTCCATCTCTCTCTCTCTACCTACCTATCTCTTGTTTTTTCCTGCTGTAGTTTTTGCTCCCCCCCCACCATGCTTTTATTTAACAATTTAATTATTAAATCATTTTACGAGCGCACACCAGTGTGGCGAGTCCGAGTACAGAGTACCAAGGCCAAGCCACGACTTTATTACAGAGATAAAAGAATTTGATAGGAAGATGTCGGATAAGGCATGCAATGACAATGTACGTATTATAAATATAAAAATGCCCGACAAATGAGACGAGAGAAATGCCAGCTTTTTATTTCCATTGTGAGGCCAATACAATGTAAGTCGCTCGTCAATTTGTAGAATAATGCTTTATAATAGATAATTTATTTGCATGACATTTTCACGAGCTACTTCCGTTATCATCATCCCAATTACGAGAGACAGATTGACTTGGGCGAGGAGAGCTAGGAAACTTTTCACCGCCCGAGACAGCGCATTACGATCGGTTATCGTCATTCGAGCCGAGTCACGAAAATATCCCGAAGAAAACTACTCGATCGGGGGCCGGGAGGGAGATGAGGGACAGCGCCGAGTAAAAAGTCCATTTGAGGAACGGAAGGTGAATTAGCGGCTGGTCGCGTCGAAGGCAATCAGGAGGAGGAATCGTCGGTGATTCAGCGCTACCTACTGACAACATGACCTAAAATTCTGCTGACACTGCAACACTGGCCGCATGCTATTATAATCGAATATCGATGACTCCACGCTTAAGAGCAGCAGTCGCCTCTTATTCCCCCCGGACGCCGATGCTCCTCCACTCGGTAAGCAGCTCTCTCGTTGGGCCCCGGGGCTGGGGGGGCTCGGCTGGGGGGGGAGTTGGGATGCCCTCGTGCCTGGCCGAGGAGTTGGGCCTGACGAGATCGATCGCCTCCGACACGCCTCGCGATCCCTCATTAATTCGCGCTCGCGGGCTACGTCCGCCCTGCTTTATGAACGTCCTCGTCGTCGTCGTCGTCGGGACGCGAAACTCTGTCAAACTCCTCTCGGGGACCCCGGCAGCCCAGTTATTTATGAGCCGCGGGTTGTGGCGCCGCGGAATCGTTGGCCAGACTCGTGAAACCTCGCCCCCCAATACCCTACGAGTGGACCTGGACAATAAAGTCCTCTTGAATTAATGAAGGAGGGGCAATTATCGGCATTGGCCGAGTTATTTAACGGGGCCGGCTAACTGACAATGGCTGCGGAGCGTCGCCTCGGCTAACAAGTTGCACGCTCTATTATTTCTACTATGTTAATTCATCGAGCGTCAATTAAGTGGCGAGTGGGTGGTGGTGGTGGTGGTGACGAGAGGGGGGAGGGGGGCGTTAGTATAGGTTGGCCGATCCGATCCGGGTGTGAATCGGGAATCGGTTCAAGACACTTTCTGCTCCGGGCGGTTTAATTGTGTGCTCCAGGTTGGCTGACAAATGGGAGTCGCGACGCGCGGATCCCAATCCAGGTCGGCGCGCCTTCTTCGATCGACAATCGCGCGTAGCTTCGCCCTCGATTAACCGAGCGCTTCGTTACTATCAGCGCTACTATTTTATCGGAGGCTGAGCGACTCGAGACCAAATCACCAGAGCCGCTGCTCGCCTTGACGTCGCGGTCGCCGATTCGGCGCTACCAATGCCAACCCCCTCGGTGATTATTAATCGCCGATTATGGAATAATGGCGCACTCGCTGCTTTGTAAGGGCAATAATGTAAGAGCTGGGGGGGTGATCGGACACGATTCCGATGAGAAAGCGCGCCTATTTAATGTAAGCCGTGTGGTTTACGCGTGGCCCCGTCGGTTATTTAGCGGATTGTAAGGGATGAGGGCGGGGACAAGCACTTGCTAATATATCGCGCAATGATAATGGTAATTGGGAGGCGGAAATGGCATGCGCTTGAGCTTTGTCGCGCGATGTAATTAACGGGAGGAGAAGTATTCGCTCACCATGAATAAGAATGTAAGAAAGAGCGTGAGCTCGGGATCGAATATGTTGGACATGTTGGCTTAAGATTGAAAGGGGAAGGTTAGAACGGCGAAGGAGAGAAGAATCATTGACAATGCTTTAGGCGATAAGGGACGTGTGCCGATGTGTAGGTGAGATTATGCCGATACTCGGCTGAAATTCACTCGAGAGTATTATGAATAAATGAAATGTTATGGTCTAATTGGATGAAATTTAATTGGCCCGATTGCACAGGAAGTAAAGTAATCCGTCTAATATAATACCATAGCATTGGATTGCGTCTATGGGACGTATGGGAAATCAATGGGAATCGAGTAAGGCTTGGATCATCGGTTGACATTTATTATAGCAGTTTGACAATAAAAATACTTGTACATCTACGAGAGTGAATAATTGGAAAAGTCACTTTGTTCCAAGAGGCGCGCGACAGACGCAAGCACAGACTTTTTATTGAAATTTTATATTTAAAAAATTTGCACTTTCGGCTTCCTCTTGCATGAATTTCTGTTGTCGAGAGAGAGGGGGGGATTTCTCAGTTATTAATATTCCTCAAAGTACTCGAGGCTCAATATCGTATCGGCGTGACCCAATGTCCAAAGCCTCGAGCGAAAGGCACGCGAATTAACGTGGCTGGAAGGATCGGAGCCCCAGTGGCGCTCATTAGCCTATCACTGTTGCATAATGCGCGCGTCCTTTATTGGTCGGTCGCAGTGAGGAGTTGAGTCGCGGGAGTTGTGTATGGCGAGGAGGGAGGTTGGTGAGCGGCCGAAGAGAGCCGTCCGTTGGAAATTTCGCGCAGCCCAGGGAAATGAGGGGAGAGGACGTGGAAAGCAACGGCTCTCCGAGTCGCTAATCCCTCGCGCGGCTTAATTGGCTTGCATAATCTCACCTCGCGCACCGACTCAACGATAATTCACCTCGACCACATCTCGCTACCTCCGCGCGATGCGCGTGCGCGCGCGCTGCCGCCGCCGCCGCGAGCTCGCTTTATGGCCGATAAGAGTCGCGGCCACCCCCGTCGCCCATCCCCGGACTCCCTCGCACCCCCAGCCAGTCTTATCAGGGCGGCAATTCAACGCGGGGCCTACTTGGCCGCGGAAAATACGCTTCTCCTTGTTCACGTCAATTTTCGTTTCCTCGTATTCGCGGCTGCGCGGTAGTCGGGAAAATAAGAGCCTCGGCCAGCGGCTCGCGGAATCGCCTTTCGAAATCCATCGAATTAGCATAAACTATTTTTAGATTGTAATTCCGTTTTGTTGGTGTGCGGGCCGTGCGTGCGCCAAGGTGTGCGTGCGTCGAGTGTTTTTAAGCGTACGGTAATCCATCAAGATCCTTTTCTCTCCTACTCTTTCTTTCATTTCACTTTATTTTATTCTCACGTATTGTAAGATTAATATCAAGTTTTTTTTCGTTTTGCTTTTATGGGCCCCTCCATATATACATGTTTCCATACATTATGTTTGGTTTATCGACCCCGTGACGATGGTCTATGCACAGGTGTGCGAGACTTTTTTCCACTACGAGCGAATGTGAAATCCGCCGTTTGCTTTATCGCCAAAGTCCCAATTGCACTCGCGCTTCTACCAAATGTTTAATTTCCTTTTGTTTTTTTTCTCTCTCAACTGGAAGAAAGCAGAGATTAAATAAAGAAATAAATGCATAAAACGGGAGAGCGAGTGCCGAGGCTTCTCTCGAATACCTCAATTATCCATTTTTAGAATAAATTTCTCCCTCCCGATAATTGCCCTAAGCTTATGAAAGATATTTTTAATCTTTGCCGGCCGAAAGTACCATAAAAATGATCGATATATTGCATTAAGTAAGATAAAATAAATTTAACTCCTCTCTAAATAGCATTAACGGGCATTCTAATAAGATTTCCACTAAAACCAAGTGTAGATAAAGTATCGGTTGCCATACACATTTTGCTTTCTAAATTCTGCTTTTATTGAGGATTATGGAGATTATGGCGAGTTGTGTATCCCCGGGAAGGAAAAGGCTGGCGTTCGTAAGAGCCTCTTTCCGTTACAATCTGCCAATTTATGAGAAAAATAAAAAAAATAAAGAAAATCAAGAGACGAGACGGGAGAGAGAGAGAGAGAGAGAGAGAGAGAGAGAAAAAAGTGAGATAAAAGGACTGAAAGCTAAAAAGTCCGTGGCCCGCAAATGCTGCCCATGCAAATCATTAACTAAATTGTAAATCATCACTCAATTGTTGTCAATATAAATATTAATCCCGTAATAAAGATGTTTTTAAGGAGCTCCTTCATAAATTATGCTTTGCTATAAATAAATCGCCTCCACCTGCCCTCTTCCGCCGAGGCGCGTTGCCCCCACCCATCCCCCTATCTCTCACTCACACACACTCTATCTCTCTCGGTCTAGCCATCCATCCATCCATCTAGCCATCTATGCAGGCGCGTGCGTCTCTGTCCTTCTCTCGGCGGCCCTCCAGTCCCAATAATAAGCCAGCGTGTCGTCGTCCAGTGAGGCGCGAGGGGCGCCAACACACTTGGTCCGGGCGTGAGTGCGGACGGGCCCCAAAGAGAGCGAGAGGAAGCCTCTTTCAGTTGCGGCTTTCGCCTGCGGTGCCTCCGACAACCCGAATCCTCTGGAAATTAACACGGTAGCTTCACGGAGAGAGAGAGATTAACAGCTAAAGAGGGAGCACTTAGTATAGCCGCGCCCCTATAAATCACGGGCCCAGCGACAAGCAATTATAATAACTATCTCGCGGGCATTGCGGCTCCTCGACTTCGTCGACTCCTCGGCACTGGCCCCGCTTATAAATATCCTTCCACGGATGCCAGAGTAATGGGTAATGAGCCGTGCGAAAACTAGATTAGAGCTGGATCTGAATGGGAAATCTTGCGGGAGAGACGCAGGCGGGTTGAGAGACATTGCTTTCGCCTATTGATTGCATCCCTTTTGGCGATGGCTTCCTTTGATTATTGGGAGGCGTCATTGTCTGCGGATTGCATGGCTGTTGGCAATTTAAAGGGAGTATGTGTGGAAAGAAGAGGCGCTACGCTCGGCTTTGGCAGTGGACAAGTCTCAAAAGTTTGTGGGACTTTGGGAAATTACAATGACGATGGTTCATAAGGATGACGATGATGATTGTCAATTGTCATTAGGAAATTGGAAAATGAGGGCCCATTTTCATTTGTTGCATAAGAGCATACATAACAACATACATAAGAGCATATATATATATATTTGTTATATATATATATATGTATATATTGATTTTGGCTGAGAGTAAGTATATTTTCGATTTGATGCGACTGTGATTATTAATTTTGCCATCACGATGCCATTATTAGCTGACGCAATAGAATAATTTAGATATAATAATGCTGATACGTTCATTTATGGTATTTAATAAAGGAAATTCATGGGACATTATGAGCCTACCTCAATCACCAAAAGGTTGACTAGATTTTTATTTATTTAACGTCAGTATGTCAGAAAATTTTCACTTTCAAGCGCAAGTGAGTGACATAATATTCGATTAGCGATTGTCATTTTCTTCCCGTTATAAATACTTTTGACTCGATTAGTATTTCAATTTTCGTGCTTGCATTTACGATCGCACGTCGTGAATAAAAATCAAGACAAAAAAATTGATATCGAATTATAATTACAACTATTGTACGGTAGGGCAGTGTACCGCAGCCAATTATTTTATTGGTCCCAAACGATAGGACTTGTTTGAGCCATTAATGCCCACTATTAGCGGGTCCTAGTACAAGTTCAATTAAATTGTCGTAGTAAGGCACATTGTGAAACAATCGACGTCAATTACTTTCCCTAAAATTGGTCATCGCCCGTTCTCCTTATCTCTCTCGGTACATCAGTCTACAACAAACTTTGCAAAATCAACAGCGAAACCTCCATTATGCCGCAAATTGTTTGTATTTAGAGCGTAAAAGCATTTTCTTCTCCGCCACTTCGACTTCCTTTTTAATCTTTCCTCAAGACCCGCGAGCGCGAGAGTAAGCGAAATGCTGAGTAAGAGAGAATATAAAGCGACGGTGAGAAATAAAGCAGAGGTGGATGGAGAGAGAGGAGGAGAGAAATATAGACAGACAGACAGACGGATAGAGAATGTTCAGCAGAAATTTAATCTCGGGGCTCGAGTGAGCGTTGCTTGTATTTGCGCTGTTCACAAATAATTTAGTGTCTATACGCAATGCTTTATGAAAATCATAAATCGCAAGGTTCGCGATTCCAATCGAAAATGACCTATCGAATACTCACCCGCTCATTTCCTTAATACACTACATGAATCAGACTCTTCGTATACTAGGCTTCAAGCAGACACACGCACACACGCACACGCACACGCACACACGCACTTTAATACAAGAGTGGGCTTATTATTAATCACGAGGTCACAGTTTATATACCTAACGCTCGATTTCATCTTTTCTTATGGCAAGCGATACAGACGTGGCACAAGAGAGAGGGAGCGAGAGAGAGAGGGAGAGAGAGAGGGAGAGGGGTATAATGCAGTATTCTAGCGAGAATCGAGAGGTTCTCAAAATGGAAAAGAGAAAGGATTGAAGCAAGAGAGGAAGAAAAAGGTTATGGCGAATCGCCATAACCTTTTATCACTTATCTAATTAGCCGTTTCATTTAATTAGTGATGTGGGAGAGGTGGGGAGAAGCCACGATACGACCTCTCCCCCGCCCTTAACCTACCCTCACTTTATTTATTTTGCATGCGCGTGCACAGGCGAATTCTACCTGCTGCTTCATACATCTGGATTTAGCGCATTTATATTTATTTGACTTAATTTATGTATAGTATAATTCCGCATTTTGAATTAAAAAAAAAAATATAATACGACGCTCCGCATAAAAAATATCATTCGTATAATATACAAGATGAAATAGATAAAGATACGTTTGAGAAGATAGGTCGTGTGTGTGCGCGTGTGCGTGTGTGTGTGTAGTAGTAGACTGACCGGTTACATGTATTCTCGGCTTATTTTCACTCGTAATGAAACGCAATTTTATTAAATAGACTACATTTCCTTTTTAAAAATAATATTTAACTTTAATTTATGCATTCGAATGAAGAATTTTAAATGTTTACGCTTCCGAAGTAATGAAAGTGTGGTTTTCATTAAGTAAATAATTATTTCGTGTGGTTCTCTCTTTCTTGTTCCTTTTTTTTTTTGCTTTTTCTTCTTCTTTTATTGCACAGCTTATCAAAGCCTTAAGAAACTCCAAGTAGATACAAATCAATATGTAAGAAAGTAACAAGTTTTGGCGCATAAAAAGTTTAATTTACGTAATAGAAGCCTTGTACGTTACGAAACAAAAATATCTTATTTTGTGCAAATTCTATAATCGAAATAACTTTTTTTTCCCCTCCTCCGTGAAACTCGGCGCGAGGTGGTCCGATTTTTCTTTGACGTGTAAATTAATATCCTACCTCACGGCGTGTTTTATTCAATTTTAATTTTACATTATAAATATCGAGAGAGAGAGAGAGAGAGAGAGATACAAATAAAGTTCAAGTCGGTTATTAATGACGCATCTCGTTTGAAAATTTATATTGCCGTACAATTGAGCATAATCGATAATGATTATGTGCTCAAATTAACATGATAATCATAGTTTAATATTTGAAAGGATCCACAATATGCGGGTACTCTTATTCTCATAAAGGGACTTAATACACGTAATTAATACATAATAAATTTCTCCTCTCCTTTTTCTTCATTATTATTATTATTGCTGTTGTTAGCATTGTTACTCTATTACAGTATTATAATAACTAACGTGTAATGATTTTGTAAATTTTATGTCTACAATTTATTGAGCATCTATTTGCGAAAATTTCTTCATTAAAAACCATTAGCGATAGTGCGATTAATTTGTAATCCAAGAGGATAATTATAAGAAACAGCACTGCTAGAGTACATACGTCACGTGTACGCTGTTGCGCATGAGCTCATCCATGTGTGCGTGTACACATTGCACGTGTGGGTTTGAAAAAATGCAAAGCAAGTAGTGAATGCGAAGCTTTGTGCTTTGTATTTATAATGATTATTTTGTAAAAAGCCGATGATGCGTCGAAAATTTTATTTCAATCCTCGTATCTTAGCAAATTCGCTTATATAACTTTTTTTTCTTTTTATTACTCATTGGCTAGCTTTTGCGTGCTAGTAAAATTTTACAATATCTTTAGTATATAATATAAGATTTGGTTTTAGAGGGAATAATTTTGCAAAAGATAATGTGAACGCCGATTAGCCAATATGTCACTATAAATCTGCATTATAAATACTCGAGAAAAAAATGCATTTACCAGCAACTCTTTTAAAAAAACACATTGAACGGACAATTTACCAATACGTCAAGAAGTTTTAGCTGCACAGTTTAATTAACAAAAAACATCTGTAGATTACGAGATGATTTTGTCGATATTTTCATTATATGATTTTCACGTAAGCACTACAATTTTTCACTAAAAATCGATTATACAATATAATTAATAATAATAAAAAAATTACGTTTGACATGCCAATGACTAATCTTTCGGAATACAATTTCAGTGAAACTTCAAGTGCCAATTAACACGATTTTTTTCACAGCTTTTACTCGCGCCTTTGCTTCTCAATCAACGTCAGAGCCAACAATAATTCCGAAGCCTGCATATCTTATCTTGTATGTATAATTATTTTATTTATAATCGTGCCTACTTATAAATTAAACTGCAAGCAGCGATTAAGAGGCTATTTTTTCTTCCTTTTCCTCCTCCTTGCTTTTTTTGCCAGCTAACTTATGTTCTTGAAATATGAAATATTTGCATGCTATAAAGCGATAATTGGCTACACAAGCTACCTAATAATAAAAACAACTAATTACATCTTCCTTGCTCTAGGTCGACTGAATTTAATAAAGCACATAATGATACGGGAGGTTATACATAATGCATAATCTGCAACACACACACACACAGGGCTGAGGATGTGTATTACCTCTGAATTCGCCCTCGAATTTTCATTAAAAAAACACACACACACATATATCTATATTAATTTAATTACATTTGGCGTGGGTGATAAATGTGAGGCGTCTCTACTTGCAATTAGACGGTAATTTTTTAAGAGACGACACGCAACCAAAGAGTGTCATTATGATAGGACAATATCATTTGTTGATCAATCGACACTTTACGACTTATTAATGCACAAGCACATAAAACTGATCAACAGACAGCTTTTTGCAATACCTTTAAATATTAATTTACTTTATGCATTAATACGTCGTTATAGCTTGTACGAGGAAAAATAATTGAGAGTCATATGGAAATTCAATATTCGTTTCATTTGTCCAGTATAATGTATAATCAGTACTCACCTCAGTTGGATCCATGACAAATTTTCCAATAGTAATAACGCACAGCGTTACCTCACGACTATTTTCCAACTCCTCCGGATTACAATATAAGCCCTCGCTTATAAAATAAGGCTCTGGACATGACAATCTAAAAATAATATTAATAATTCATTCATATTCCCTCGCAGCTGATAGATTATTAAGGAAATTCTTCTTTTCCCATTATAATATTATAAAGAATTAGTATGTAATTACAGAATAAATTGCAAAAAAAATTGTCAAGTCTTTATTGTGTAGTTTGTCAGTTATATATATATATATATATATGAGAATATGTACATTGGATACGTCAGAAAATTAATAAAAGAGTTATTTCAATTGTAATACTGTAATAATGTGTCATTACGTGTAATATGGGATACTACTTTCGTTTTTAGTCATCGCAAGCAACATTCAATTACTTTTCAGAGCCACATTGTCATCTCTCATTTCTCTCAGGATATTCAACTCTTAGCATCACGAACGTATAACGAGACCCGCACGATCTGTCGTTACTACCTGATACGACATTAATATCAATCATTTTTAGTGCTTCGAGCTTTACAGAGAAATTGCAGAGCACTGACGTATCACTGAAAATATTGATTTCTCATTGAAAATCACTTTACGCTTGATTTGACTCGTTTCATGAGTTGTGATCCAATGGACCTAATAGCACACGTAAATAAATAACCAACAGAATTCTTGAATTGCACATTTATTTGAAACACTTGTGAATTAATTTTTTAATTGATACTGGTTATTCTACAATCCCATCAATGCTCATGTAGTCTTCGAGTAATGCCACATCTTAATACAATAAAATACCCATAGCCAATAAAAAAAAAGCTATTAGTACACCAACAATAGATAATCAATACAGCTGCTGCTGCTGGTGTATAGCTTCCATCGATCTTTGACGAATAGGCCGCATAAATAATGCATCAGGAGCATAAATGTACGATGCCATTACACATTAGACGGGCCGAGGTATAATAATAAGAGAGACGAAAATAAGAATATGCCTTGCCTCGGTTAATTGCCAGCATTAAAACAATTACGAGGCATTTTTTTAGAATGTCTTGATGTTGGGATGAATGATTTGATTGGCTAGGCGGTATTATGGATTATGGATAAGCATTATGGACTGAAGGAGCATTATGAGTTTTCGAGGGAGGAAAAGTCCTTATCTTAATTTAATAGGAATATATATTGAGGTGACGTGTATTTTGCCAATTAGTACGAGGTTAAGTTTCAGCTTTCAAATCACATTTAAGCGAATCAATGGCTTCTCAATAAACAGCATCAAAATGTACCGACTCCCCGATAAATATCCAATTGTACTGAGTAGTAGTGGTGGTAGTAGTGGTGGTAGTAGTGGTAGCAATTGATTAAAATATTATCGCTGTAATTGACTTGTTCCCCATAAGCGCTTAATCTAATACTTCGTCGTCCCCACGAGATCCCAACCTAACCTTCAAACTCGTGACAATATATCCATGCAATTGCAGCGTGTTTTTTTTTTTTCCAAATGATTATTGTACTGTATGGTCAAGGGTAGCGCAAGTCCCATCCATTTCCATGGAATATTTCATGGTTGAGCGGTATTGTTGATGATGGTGGTATAGTTTTATTATATTGGTGCAGTTGCCAATTAGGTTAGGTTAGGTGTGAATTGTCTAGTATTGGCGGCATTTATAAAGGCAATTCAGCTCAACCTGATTCCTGTAATCTACTAAAGGAGGCGAAAAGTTCTTTCACAAGATCGTTGGCATGAAAATAAAAAACGAGGATATGTTGCCGGGGTGGATGATGGGAGCTGGAGGGCCCGAGCGGCCCAGCAGTAAATGAATTTTGCGTTATTAAATCGCGAACAGCTTTTATAACCGAAAAGCTGACGAGGCTTCTTATTCTCGGGAATGACTGCACTCGCACATTACAAGGGTACATTTGCGAGCTTTATTACGGTCGTTTTATGAGTTGACAATTCTTTCAAATTGAACGTACACGAGCGCGTGCACAAGTGTATGCTTTTCCTTTTCCCTTCGTCCTCTCTTGCTTTCCTCGGTGAATTTTGAAAGTGGCTATCAGAAAAATCGAGGGTAATCGAGGCAAGAGAAATAGATATACCACCGGATAGAGAGATGGATGGAGAGAGAGAGAGAGAGAGAGAGACTGAGGAAGAATGGGAAAGAGGGAGAGGGGGAGGAAGAGGCGCAAAAGGTGCCGCCGCGACGTCGTAAAATGAGCACTGCGCACGCGGTGGATCTAATGGCGGTCGTAAAATCGAAAAAGTTAAGAATAAATACGTAAATCACCGATGCTAATTAGTCTGCGTTGCAAGGACCTTCGTATACTTGGCTCGGACTGGTTTACAGCTGCTATATGCTCAATACGCATGCTCGCACAAACACTTATTTATACAGATGTCAGTAAAGGTACTTTTACAGGCATTTATGTATACAAAGAGTCCGAGGAATGGAAAAGGAGTCATTCGAAATAAAGATGAACTTGCGCGGGACGATTCAATAAACTTATTAGGAAAAACTTTATAAAGGCCTCGTATAATTTTGCCAAAAGTTATTTCGTCGACATTTATTGTTGCTTCTTTCGGTTTTTATGTAAGCGGGGCTATCAGCGTATAATATCTGAAGTTTTCTAAAGTAATACAAATATTTCAACATTAATTATCTAAATTTTATCTAAATCTTATTAGGAATCTACGATTTAATTACAATACGAATTACACGTATGAGAATCAACGTTCAATAAAGTTTACTTTTGATTGATTAGATCATGATATATCAATTCCGTTCAATAAAATCGATTTCCCTCTTCATCACGCAAGTACATCATTTTGTGAATTTTTCTTCTCAATTAAATATTCATTGGTATATATATATTTATGAGGAAGCATCGACAATTTTCAACTGTAATATCTGGGGGATTAGAAACGAAGGTTTTCACGTAAAAGTACGTAAAACGTTGAATTCAAATCTTAAATAAATAATATTGCGAAACATTAACTGTTAAATTAATATCGGAAATTATGCATTTAAATACATAATCGTGTGCTGTTGTATATAGATTTTGAAATCAGCGCGAAAGGTTAAGAAGCAGATCAATCTTATTAACCTTACCTTTTATCATCCGAATACAAATGTAAATTAACAATGGTACTTTGTAATGAAATAATAATATACGTACACCCGGTGATTTCGTATACTGCTACAAACATTTTTAAGCCAATGTTTGTGCATTGATGGTGAAATAAATTTCCGGTATAAAAGATTATGGATTTAATAAATATTCGCAATACATTTGCCATAAAACTTGTTTGTCTCATGGCGTCCGTAGCGGTGCGCAGCCACGCTTATCTAAACTCACTTCGACCAGTAAATAAATAGGAAAATTATGTCATAGCCCGTACGAGAAAAAAAATCATTAACTGCCAATACTCTTATATATATCTGCCGATTGACCAAGAGAGACGTGACCGATTATATTCCTCCCAAGTATCTCTTAATTTTAATTTTTAAGCGCTTATAGCGGCAATATTCCCGGCCATTTCATTGGTTCGTAAAGTCTCGAAACGTGTTCATTCGGCTTTTTCTTGCGATAGAGTCGCGCGTTGCGCACGATTTTATTATTAAACGTGGAAAAAGCGAAACGACAAAACAACCAAACGATTAACGATAATGACATCTCCCCGTTGTCGGGAGGGGGGGTTGCTTGCAACAGAGCGCAGAAAGCCCAGCCCCCCCTCTATCTATCTATCTGCTATCTGCTATCTGCTATCTGTCTACCCATCTCTCTCTCTCACTCTGTCCGTGCTTCCACCGCTGGCCGGGGCATCTTGCATTCGCCGAAACGATTCGATACTCCAAAGAGTCTCTCCGAGGCCTTTATAAAATTGCAATGAAATGGCCTACGCGACGTAATGCCGTGCGCGCAAATCTCCATGGAAGCCACGTGATTTATGCTCCTTTTCCTAAAACGAAGCGGCCAATTGAATTGGTTTCGCAAGAGCGGCTCGCCGAGGCTACTTACGACCGGCCCCGCGACTACTTTTTATCGCATCGCGGTTCTCGGTCTCCTCTTCCTCTCTCTCTCCTCTTCTTTCACCGGCGGACCAACTTGCCCCGTTGTAGTAGTAACTGGTTCTTGCGTCCCGTACTTGGACGCTGCTAACTGAGCGTGGCGAATAAGAATTCTATTCGCTTGGCTGGGAGAGCCTCCGCGGTTTCCTCGAATGAGCCGCAGCGAGTTCGTGCGAGAGGGATGGCGAGCCGAGAGGATCTCATTTAAGGCAAAGAAATATCGCGGAATCGGCGACGCTCGCAGGTGGAAAAGAAAGTACATTAGGCTTATCTTCGGGCTCACGTGAAACTCACTCGCGAGAAGAGGGGAATAAGTGGGAGAGGCAGAGAGACCGAGAGGCAGAGAGACCAAGAGAGAGAGAGAGAAAGAGAATTAAATCTTGCCTCGCGTGCGTGCAGGACCTTTTTTGCATCCTTTGCGGTACCTTGACACTCTGGCGCTTCGTTTCGCCGCTTTCTTCTTTAATCTTCTTCTTCGTATTTTTTTTTCTTCTTTTTTTAATATAGACTGCACTACGGAATGAGAAAGCAAAGTTATCGAAAAGTTTGATTAACTCGTAGAACAATGGCTCGGATAGACTTTACCTTTTAATATTCTGGCAAATCCAAAGGCAGACAAACGATATACTTTATGATATCTATCCATCATACATAAATACACGTACGTGTGCGTGCGCGTGTTTGTAAATTGGATTTTAAAAATTTCAACCCTTTCGCTTTGATAATAATTATTATTGTACTTAAGAATTGGAATTTATGGAAAACGAGGCCTAGTTAGCCGATAAATCACCTCGGGCATCAATATCGTACGCAGAGGCGCATTATCTCAATAAAATATAAACAAACATCACTATGCATATTAATCCTCTTTTGAATTTTGCCTCGACCATTCCCATTGAACTCGCACCTCCGGCCCACCATTAGCCCTGCAAATTCATGCGAATTTCATGATTCTCGGCAGGCGATTGAAATAAAGTGAAGATAAGTGCTCAAGTAGGTGGGGAGGTGAATGCGGCAACGAGTCCAGTTCAAAAACATCGGGGCTTGATCGTCTTGAGCGGGCGGCTATCGCCACTAAAGTCTTATCAGAGTGCAAATAGGTGCGCCTGGCAATGAAGTCGCGCCAATGCTATAAAAGTGCCGCCAAGAGTGTCGAGCTCACACCGGCAAAGGACAATAGAGCGAGGTGGTGGTGGTGAGGAGGTTGTGGCTACGCTCGATGCAGCCCAAGTGCGGACTTTGGGGGCTGGGAAGGGGGGCCGAGAGTCGAGTCTCGCCGGCATTTAAATGATATTCCGGCGAGCTGAGAGTGGCACGCGAACGCATTGCACCTGTATTGAAATCAATTTGCCAAATGGGCGGGAATGAGCGAGACGCCGCGGTGACGGCCACACCCTCGGTGACTCGCCCGAAAAAAAAAGCAACGCGTTCCGCTCCCTCGGCCGCAAGTAAAATGCGAGTGCCACGGATGGAGGAGTTTTATCGAGTCTGTCAATTTTTAATAGGCCGACGATATAGCCGTGCTTTATCAAGGGCATGGCCTCTCTCTCTCTCTCTCTCTCTCTCTCT
>JAPYYT010001300.1:0-28876 GCA_030522565.1 Ceratosolen corneri
GGGGGGGGGGGGGGGGGGGGGGGGTGGGGGTGGGGGGGGGGGGGGGGGGGGGGGGGGGGGGGGGGGGGGGGGGGTATCGGTTGGCGAAAAGGAGCGAAAAATGAGAGCGAGCATGAATTTCACTTTGTAAAAACGCAATATATAACAGTTTTGTCTCTCGAGGTTGTGCAACGATTTCAGCTCGTTTAATCGATTCGCTCAGCTTCTCCTTCTTCTTGAAATATAAAATATTGCCAATAAAGTTTTAAGAGAGCAAGAAAAAAAGATGATAATAATAAAGATGAAAAAAAAGGAACGTGCACACTTCTGGGGCTGTCGTAAGAAGGCAAAAAAAAAAAAAGAAAAAAAAAATAAAGACAGAATAATAAATCTATCAAAGTTTGCATTTTGATATTTTTATAAGATAATGTTATGGATATAATATACGTACGTTGTGTTTATATGAAAATTAAATAAGCGCTTGTGCAGAGGTCAAGAAAAAAAAATTGTTCTTGAAATGCGTATCGTAAAAACATCATATTCTTTCGCATTCGCATTCGTATTTTGAAAGGTGATAGCCGTCTAATCAAGAGATCTCGGACATTTCTGAGTTGTAAATGTTTATTTTCTAAATATATATATACATATATTCACAGTCGTAATTTATTAATTACACTTTATTCGTAAAAATTGAATTTGATAAAAACTGCATTATGACATGTATTTATTGTATGACGTTGTGAGCTGGATTGTAAGAAGTTGGGAGTAAAATCGTAGAGAAATTAAATCGGACTCGTAGATAAAATGGCAGACGTAAGACAAAAGACGCGTCGTCAATAACTTTGGTGCCGAAGCTCTCCAACGGAAAAACTCGGAATTGTTTATCGGAAAATTCTCATAAAGTACTGTTAATTCTTACAAATACAGGACATATTTTTCCGAAAATGATGAATTGTAGGCTTTGTTCCTTTGATTGGACTTTTTCTTATAAATTGATAAACTCAATGTGCTTCTCAGCAGAAGATGTAACATTTGCTTACAAAACATTAGCAACGTACTTTGTTCATAGGAATATGCTCGC
This sequence comes from Ceratosolen corneri, assembly GCA_030522565.1. Classification (NCBI taxonomy): domain Eukaryota; kingdom Metazoa; phylum Arthropoda; class Insecta; order Hymenoptera; family Agaonidae; genus Ceratosolen; species Ceratosolen corneri. The sequence continues at coordinate 1,061 of JAPYYT010001300.1, forward strand.
TGTGATTATAATATGCAGAGGTTCCTTTGCTGAAAAAATGCCTTCATTTAGAATAGATGCCCGGTTAAATCGTCGATCAAATATCTGAGATTACAAAAGAGATTATAAACGTTATTCAGATTAATATCTAAAAGGAGCAGATTAAACATATAATTCGCTGCAGTAAAAGTATATTTACAACATAATTTACTCTCGCCCCGCCCCCTCTCTCTCTCTCTGTCGAGTCAACGTGGATGCTGCGCGAGTATAGTGTAACTGGTGTCGTTGTATATAAAGGAACTAAAGTATAGAGAAAGAGTCCAGATGAGAAAATAAACGAACCGAAAGAATTACGAATGCTCGGAACGCACGTGCGCATTTTTCTTCCTTTTTCTTTTTCAAGCGTGTAAGATCGTGACAGCATCCCATGCACCCGCATACACGGGAGCTCCGAGGCAATTTTTGCTCCCTCCCGGCTTAATTTGCAATGCTGATGTAATGGAAATGCTCGGACGGATTTGTAAATCGCCCGACGCCTTGATCGCTCTCGTCATCTGGTCCCACTCCTACGCCCTTTTATTCGCAGCTCCTATCGCACGACCCGCAACGATTTATCTTATTCGTACACACACATATATCGCGCGTCTGTGTATATATATACTTCGTCAGCGGGTCGTTTAAAGCACCCCAAATTTGAATTACGCGAGCCGCTTCTTTTTTATCAGTGCAATTATCGTTCATCACGCGACTTCGTTTATATTGCCCACGAAAATCCCCGACTAAATTGGGTGCGCGAGCGCGAGTAATGCGTGGGATATTATCGTGGCGCGATAAAATTTTAACGACCTTATGTTTCGTACCGCGGCTAAGTGGAATTAAATAATGATCATGCTAATTGAACCGCTTACTTAAGGACAGAGAGACTGAATTATTTATCGTAAGGTCGAAATGCCCTAAAATGCCCCGGCGAACTCTCTCTCTCTCTCATCGACGTTTCACCCATTATTCCCGAAATGAGAACATTAATGCGCCAACATGCACCTGCGGCTCGCGACTACCTCGATTGGCCATCTCTCTTATCAGCGCGACTGCCTCCTCGGGCGCCATTTATTATCGCTCCGATTAAATCACAGCGCTTAAATAGATTATTTAGTAGCCGAATATTTGGAGCTGAGCAGAGTCCCGTCGCGGCTGTGCCCATTACAACGATATTGGAAATAGGATCGGGAGCCCCGCTCACCCACACCCAAAACAATTTGCCAAACACACGCTCAATGCCATTGAACGTCTTCATCATGGCATCCGCGAGCGGACCTCGGCACCTCTGCCCAACAACCTCGCGATCTACCAACGTAAAGTGGAAAGGGCAGGACAAACAACCGCAACAGCCGTCAACAAACCCTCGGCCACTCGCCTCGGAAGGTCTCAATAATTAAGCCGGCACAAAGCCGTCACAACGATCGCGCGACTCTCCGATGGCGAATATTATTCATAAAGCGAGGGCCGCTCGTAAAGATATGGCGAAACTGGCTCTAAAGTAGCGGAGATTGGAGCCGAGCGAGCGACAGGGACGCCCAACATCTCCGCGGGAAGCTCGCACTTGGCGAACGTCATAATTTAATCCCGCGGTGGATGAGAGTCGAAAAGGTGCGCGTGCCCGCCTCGCACTCACCTACGGCCAGCCAAAGATATTCGACACACCCAACCGGATGTGTGCGCCGGTACCCGCGCCCACCTACACCGAGGTAACGGCGGCTGCGGCGGCGGCGGCGGCGGCTACGGCGATTAAGAGTGAAAGTGCGCGGCTGGCCGAGGCGTACGAGTCGTCGGGGCCAGGAACAGCTGTTCCCTCCGAGGCTTCCTCGAGCTCCATTCACGAGGGATTCACGAGGGATTCACGAGGGATTCACGAGGGGGTGAGTCCCGGGGCTGCATTGTCGTCGGCCCATCTTTCATTCGATATTCTTCAACGGGCGAAGATCGAATTACGAGGTGGCGCGCTCTCCTCTCGCTTCCCTTTGTCGCGCCCGATCAATCGCAATGGATAAATCAATCCCAGGGGGGACGATTGTGGCCGAGCGGGCGCATGCCCATTAAGGAGTATCGCGTGCTTATTGTTGTGGCTACTTTGTATGCAATGGTTTAATGGTCTGTCGCGTGTGTATAGGACGTAGGAACGTGCGAATGAGCGTTTGCTCCTTAATCTGGTTGTTCGGGGGAGAAAAGTTTGAATCACGTGGTATGTTGGCACGTCACATGCAATTGGGAGGATATTGTGATATTGCCGCGAGCCCCAATTGATTCTTGCAGTCGATACGAATTATTAGACTGCGAGTTATATTGTGGCCCTTGGGATAATGAGCTGCTGATGTAGATGAGCGATGGATTTTGTGGATTGTCCATGAGTGTCTGTGGGCATTGTGGTATATGTGATTGAGGGAGGATACGCGTTTTGATTAGCGAGTTTGCAGTGAAAATAGCGAATGAATATTCTCGTGAGCCAGCAAGCCTATTTAACGACCGCGAATTCCCGTGAATTTTTCATTGTAATGTCTCGTGGTAGTTTCGTCGAGGCTGTGTTCCGAGAATAGCAGGAGCCAATCATCGACAGGTACTCGTATTGATATAGCGATTGTTCAATTTCATAGACCAAGCGTGGATGTTTATAAGCGACTATCCTCGTCGTTATTAACAATAAAACACGTATTACAGGCACGCAAAATAATAGTAGCAATAAATAACAATGATGATGACGATGATGCTGATAGCGTGACATGGTCAAGGCCGTCGTATCAACTGACTCTCTCGAATATATTGCATCGAATGTATATATATATATATATGAATCACGTTTCATCATTATCGTTTTCATTCATGTGAAAAAGCTCAGGGACACGAGGTCAGTTGAAGTGCAACAGAGTTCTGCGCGGCTGGGAATCGGTAACCGAACGCTCTCTATTGTTTGTATTGAATTTCTGCATAGTTGACAAGAATTGCCACTGCGGTAGTTTTTTTTTCCTTGCCTCCGACGGGGATAAAATATATACGCATTTAAGCTTCGAGTCTTTGAAATCACGTTCTCGAATCGATAATTTGCATATAAATGTTTCTATTATCAAGCACTCCAACGACATTTTATGCACAGACATATACTTGCGCCATAAAAATGAATATTACCTGTTGAAGCTGAATATTTTAATTGAACAATAAAAGTACTTGGCTTTACTCGGCGACATTATTTATTCGCCGGCGGTATATTCAACGACATTTCTTTCCATTACCACTGGGTGAGTACGTCGATGGTAGCATATTTATGTGAGTGTGGTCGTTGGTTATTTCGGATTTCCGATCGACGCCGATTTATACGCCCCGATGAGATTCCAGAGAGCATATGTTGCGAGTTGCGAAAATCGGTGTTGCAGAGCACGAATTTTTGGCTTCCTCGGCTTCAGTTTCATATTTGCAGTGACGTTAAGCGTCTCGGCGTCCATTTAATTTTGTTTTCCTCGAGCGATTAATAGCGATCGATAGAGTCACGTGATACGATACTGAAGAATCGCCCCATCTAATGTTAATTCAACGAGCGTGAATCACTTTAATCTCTTCCAACTGATTTGTCATATCGTAAATGTACTATACACATACAAAATCATTAGTTCTCTAATCCAGGCTTTAATTGATAATAAATACATCATTGCTACAGTCGACTATGATAAACGTAATCTTTTGAGTTTTGATAATTTTTCAGCGGAATTTCACGCAGAAATAGGCATTTTAGAAAGATAGTGAGCTCTACTAATACTGTTTCTAGAAAAATTAATTTCAGCAATAATGATTTAAAGAATGCGGATTTAATGACAAATGACTAGTCGTCGATTAACCAGAAGCAATAATTCATGGAATAATAACAGGCTATCATTAAATATAATAACCAACAAGTTATAATTAAGGTCACTTGAAATTAGCAACAATAACAAATGAAAAGAGCATAAAGTCAAGCTCTTTACATACACTTTGCTTGCTTGTTAACTTAAAATGTCTAGCTTGTTAAGACTTTGCGCATGCATTTTCGTTTTATTCTCGTTTTCATGTTAATTTAAAGTTCGTTAAAAGTTCTCCCGAAGCGAGCGTCTCGCATTCAATTGCACGCAGAAAAAGGACTTTGATCGTTAAGAATTTTTTAAACACTTGGAAAGATGATTTGAACTGCAGCTCAAAAACGTTTGCGCTCGCGCGATTTATCAAATGCGCGTCTCTGTCTCTCTGTCTGTCTCACTCTCGCGGGCGCGCGCGCTCCCGCAGTACCATCGAGACAAGACTTACGACTACTGTTGGCGCGATGAAATATTCTTAAACGACAGATGCATTGTAGTAATGATGTCCAATGCTGTATCGTTGTTCCTTTAAAAGATATTTCAATGTTAAGCTGGGACGACGATATTTCAATTCTTTCTTTTCTCACTTTCCCAACTTATATCGCATTTTAGCCGATGAATGCGTAATGCGTATATTATAGGAAGGTTTATCTTATCGTGTACGCTTAGAAAATAATTTACGTATTAATCGCAACTAGTAATGCAACTTTCATTATCAAATGAAGTAATAATGCAGGGATGATTGTTTGTGACATTAATAGCCGATGCTTTTTTTCCTTTTCCAAATGCTCGTGTGATAATCAATTTACTTGGAAAGTTCCAAGAAAAATGGAGAGAAAGAAAAAATAATAATAAACGAGAGGCTTTCTAATACAAGTCGTAACATCTCTTTTGCATTATTTGAGAATGAATGATTTATAAATATTTTATAAATATCTTGAAAATCAATGGATCTAGATTATTGATTGTTTAAGAGATAAGAACGAAGAGCATAAATCTTCATTATTATTCTGCTAATTGACTAAATAAATTCTTTAATAATTTAATGATTTTCATAAATCTATTCAATTTTCAATAAATTTTAGAACCATTGTGCTTTATCTTTGTCGCTCGTTCTTCACTAATACGACACTTCAAATCTCTTGGAGTTCGCGAAGGCAACTTTATTTAAACGCGAATAGCAATAAAAAAAAAATCGTCTGGTATTCATAAATGAACTGTTATCTCAATTCCCATTTCAAACATAAATCTATAATCCGTATTTTAAGGCATTAAGATTTTATCTATCAACACTGTAATAATAATAATAAAATTATTGCTGATACGCGTGTGGTATTTAAGATTATAAACGAAGATTGACACTCGGATTGCCCTGTCTAATGAAATCTAAAATTATATAATTCAAATATTCAATTAGGAGTGGCTGAATAATCTCGATAATGCTTTATCCACTGCAGTGAAAATATTGAATTTCGTTGTTTATAGAAATTCCATACAAGGAATTATTAGTGAGAAAATTATCAATTATTAATCCAAATTCCAATACAGTGATTGATATGTGCGTGTTCAAGATGCTTTATCGCTATTCCCGAATAAGCATTTATTACATTAATTACGTTTACAAACTTATAAATTGAGTTTGTGACAACAGTGAAGCATGCGCCCAAAATCTATAATACTTACATCTGGGATAAATAATGCCTAAATATAACAATGCCACAGACTGATTAAACTACGCTTGATTATTTAATTGAATATATTAAATTGATGGTCGAATCGAAGCTGTAATTGACATTGTCGTCATGCGTAAGCAGCCGAAGCATATAAAAGTTGGCCAACAACCACGGAATTAGTAAGCTACGGTGTCGATGTACAACTCGACGCATTCGAATGTGCAGTCCAAAATCACTTAAACATAAGCCGCGAGCTACGAGTAATGCATCCTCATATGCATAATATGCATTCTCATTTAAATGGGGAATAAGATTACAAAAGGTCATTTTTTTGAAATAGACAACATTCCTTAAAGTCATTTGTATCATTGTATTTCCAGAACTAAATTCTAAATTGTCTAATCTACTATTGCTCGGTCGCATCGTCTTGCATTTACATTGTAATAAGGCGCACCAATTAACCGACTCTCGATATTCTGTGGTTTCCTAGTCGGTGTCAGTAGTGCTCATTCAATCGCTAATATTCAATGCCACGCCCCATTTCTATTTACAATCGTTTCAAATGCATATGCTCTGACTGTACAGGATTAAAAGAATTCCCCATGAATATTATCGCTTGACAAGCTTTTCCAAACGAACTGCATTCTCACTCTCATTCTCCCGTAAATTCCATCTCATTCAGCGAATTCCGCAACAATTCCATCAAACCCAATGCCTTTCGAATCACGCATTTTTATCCAATGCTATTAATACACATTTCTCGGTTAGTCACGACAGGCTTGCCAATGCCGACAATGAAATCAATGCTCTCACATTTGAATGCTACCACAATCGCATGCCCGCGACCATCATTTTTTGCACTCCCTGTATCTGGTTCTCCCAACTTTTTCTTATTGCCACGAGCACTCGAGTCACAGTAACTTGCTCGGCACCGAGGCGACGCTCTCGACAAAAGTTACGGCCTTCCCTCATCTCATTATTCCAGCCCTCTCCAAGGTTAATAGCGGCTAGAAGTAACGAGTGGCGTATGTGCGTACGTAGGCTAGAGCACTCGAGGGCGGAAGCCGCGATAACAACAGGTGAGCGAGCTGGAAAGGGCGTGTGGAATAAATCAGCTGACGTGTACGCGTCGAGGTATATATTGTCCGTCCTCTAATCTCTCTCGCTCCCTCGGCCGATAAAATCTCCCTTCGGATGCGGTGGGTGCGCGGCGAGGGGAGGTGGAAGGCTTAGACGAGCCGAGAGGATAGGAATGCTGGAATATGGAATGACATCCGGCTGCGGCGGACTCTCGGCGGACTCTCGCCGAGAGAGAGAGAGTGCACTTACGCCGCAGCAGGACAGTGCCCGTGTGTTTTCGAGGGAGTGGGGGGGGGGGGGGGGAGGCTTTGCGCTGGGGAATGCTCAGCTGGGAATGTAAGGCATTGTGTTTGTGGGGAATATCGCGGAGAAGTCGACCACGCGATGCCTCGTGTTGCGGATGAATCAATGATGTCGGGCTGACTAGGATTGGATTTTAATTTGATTGCCATTTATTATCATCGGTCGCGTTACATCTCCATTAGCGAGGTTGGGATTTACTGTTTTTGCGAGGGCGAGGTTGGCATTGAGTAGGCAATATTATTCATGATATTGTTTACGCGAACAAGTTGTTGCTGCTATTATTGGGGACTCTAGGCCTCGGAATTCTTTATCGCTCGGATGGAGCTCGAGAGGAATCCCGACGGTAATCCTCGAGTTTGCATAATTTTCGCAGATTTATGAATAAGTGGAGGAATTCCTATAATCCCGTGATAGCCTCGATTTATCCGACAACTCATTAGGTGCACCAGAGTTCTTGAGGCTTTAGTGGCTGTGGGTTGGCGTTGATTTTACGGCTCTAGGATGCCAGGGGACAAGACTCGACGAGATGCAGCCAAGTTGGTTGACTGAGAATCCATTTGGGCCGTTAGGTAGAAAATGACACAAGAGCTGGGTGTTGTGGAAAAGTGAGGAAAGCTTGGGAGTCAAAGTCGTGGTTGGCCGGCAGTACGCGAAATCATGGATTTTCAATGAATGTTTCGCTGCGGTTCTGAATTTCTCCACCGCAACAGTCGAAATCTTTACGAACGAGGCTGAATGTATCAGTGCCACATTAAGATAAGGAGCCGAGCAGAAGCAGATTTAGATCGAATGAAAGGACGTTGTTTGAGAAACACGGTGAGTGAGCCGAGAGCTAAAAACGAAGTGACCAAGAGAAGTCGATGCAGCGGCGTAAAATATGATAGAAGCGCCTCTGTTTTGTGTCTCGTGCGAGTGGTGAGGCGCGAGGGAGAGGGAGCACGTTCCGTTCTAATTATCGTGAAGCACTAATACGATGAGCCCGAGGCACACACAGACTTGATGCAGAGTCGTTTACCATTGACCGCGAACTGTCCGTTGCATCGAGTGAGCTCGAGATGCGCGCACAGCCGGCCACAAGTAGTTTCGCTTTCGAAGAAAGTTACAAGACGCTGATGCCTTGGCTGAAATTCCTCCTCGTTATTAACGCTTGATAATTGATAAAGAATGTCTCGTGGCGGGGGGCGGGGGCGGGGAAGATTTATTCTCGAATTTATTTAACCCGTGCGAATAAATCTAGGCTGTGCTTGATTGAGCTCGGAGCGATGCTAATTTGCTGGATGCTAATTTTATTTGGCGAAAAGGCCAAAGTCGAGTGGAAGTCGATGGAGCGATCATTGCAAAGGATCGTTGTAGTAGTAGTAGCTCGACTGGCTGCAATTTCCGGTAATTCCACTCGAAGGAGGGAATTATATATTTGGAAAGGCGCTTGTAAATAATGCGTTATTGGGGCTTTACGTGTGCAAATTGCGCGAGTGCGCAGTGTTGGAGGACGGCAATTATTGACGCTATCGACAGGCGAGGATATTCGACTTTGCAAAAACATAACATTGGCAATGAGGGTGGTGGGGGGGGGGGGGGGGCGGCCGAGTAACAAGGATGCGCGCGTCCTCCGTTTTATTTTGCATGTAATACGCTTGGAGCGCGCGCATTTTCGATTCATCGCCAGTTATAATAGCGTATTTTCAATTACCGCATTGTTAAATGATTGGTCGAGCTCCCGCGTATCAACTAGCTTTCAGTTCTCCTAGACGCAGCAAGAAACTTAATTGAAATTCCACGTTATTAACTAATCGGCTTCGATGAAACTCGTTGATCCAAGAATTCATGTCGAGAGCGCCTCGCCTCCTTCGTTTCGGCTCTCTCGAGATTTTAGGTTGAGCTATCCCTGGCATAACTAACGACACCGCGCAATTATTACCCCCACTAAGATACTAATTCGATTGCCCACACAAAGAAGGCAAAACTCCCTCGGCCTTAAAGCTCAAAACATCTGATAAAATGCGCAGAGATACGGCGCGCTCTCATCTCCAGCTAGGCTCGTACGTCCGATCGTAGGAAAAATCATTCCCATCAGAGCGAAGCGAGACAGAATGAAAAATTCACGGGATAATGAGGCGGCTCTACTCTAAATGATAATCCGCTCCAATTGCACGGCCAATATAATATCGCAAGCGAAAGCTTGATCGCACTATTATTCCCAGTGGATAAAGAGCGCATCCCCACGATCGAGGATCGAGAAAAGCACCGAAGGGAACCCCCGACGCACACACACACACACACACGCGGGAGATCTCGAGATCTCCTCCAGCATCCGCTCGCGTGCATAAAGGACAGCGAGTAAGGTGGAAGGGATTAGAACGTCGTGAAAATGCTCTCGGCCGTGGATCGCGGAGCCGTGACGTTGACGAAGCGCAGATATTATTCTCAAGGATGCACGTCTTAATTGCCGCAGCGTGTCTTCATTCGCGGCTGAACTTTCAATTGCGCGTCCCGCCGGCAGCGCGAGAGGGGCCAGCGGCTCGTAAATTATTTTCAGCCGCCGATTAATAATCATCCGATGCCCAATGACCCTCGTCCCCTGATTGTGACGATTAGCCGCAGCCGGGGATGTTTTATCGTCGCGTTTAAGGTCCTTGGGGAGTCGGGCCTTTTATTGGTGTTGGCCTATATGAGCGAGGAATCGAGAATCGAGGCAAGTTGGGCGGCGATGTGGGGGAGGTATCGACAGTTGGTATGGGGTTGATGTAGCGGCGGGTCGTTTGGGTGAAACAATTTGTACAAATAATATTTACATTTTTAATAAACGGCTGTCCAAATGCGTCACCATATACATATATTTATATATATATAGGTGTGATATGAGAATTATTAATGATGGATTCGTGAATGCATAATGAGTGTTTATCGTAGAAAAATGCCGATTATTAGCTAAAAATAATTACCGATGCAGCTTATATAAACCGTCACAGTCTGGCAGTTATTATAAATGTAAATAATCTTCGGTTTATGAAACGGCTGCAATCATTTCGAATTAATTATAAAAGAACATTACTTTTTGTAAAATACTTAAGCACTTCTTGGACGGTTAATCCAAAGTGTATATCCCTACCGTACATAGAAATTTACTATACTGCTAATAATTTATTTTTCCTTATCATTTCCCAGTCATTTGCATTTCTTTCCGAAACGCCATTTACGCAATAAGAAATACATTTGTCCCCAATAAACCTCAAACAGACTTTTCATATACATATATCCACGTGTGTGTGTGTGTGTGTGCACTAGGTGCCTTTAAGCAACGGATTTACGTACACACAATGTAATTTAGCCTTTTAAATACATTGAAATAGTCTTTGTTTATGTTCAAAATTCATTGGCATAATTTCGCTTGCAAAAATCTTTGAGCGTAAAATCGACGATTGTATTCACTCTGCCGTTGGATGAAAAACATTTATGCAAATATGGCAATTATAATAAACTAATGTCTCGTGTGGAATAACTATTTATTGAATGTGCTCAGGCGAGGCCGCCACTTTATTTTTTGTTGCTATAAATAATTGCGTATTTAAGATTGTTGAGAAAATAATTGAGTTTGCATATTGTGTCGAGATGTTGATTTTACACACATCGACAACATTTGCCACACCAAATTCAATTATTCTTGATAGATATTTTTGTATATGCGCCTAAGACTCATTACTATTCTTTTAATGCCAGATAATTGAAAGGCTCTTGTGGAGAAGAGAATTTTTCCCTTTTTTTTCTCTCTCAAGCGCCAATTGCCAAATCGTGCGAAATCTTTCCTCCATAAACTTTTCCTCCGACAATTTACTTCACTCGCACTCGCACTCAACGTCGCTTTCAATCACGTTCTCATGCTAACTTGAGATCAAAATATCCTGCTTTCAAAATCAAAAGCCTGTCGGTACGTTGCCAATGCCGTCAATTTGCCTTCCTCAAAACAACAACACCAACATTCAAAGGAACACAACCATTTTCGCATTAAATCCGCAAGTGCTCATTAGCTACATATTTACTTGAATATCAATAGCAATGCGCTCTCAATGTCTCTCTCCTACGCTCAATAACCACCCAAATATCATATTATCCCGAGAAACTGGCTCACTCTGCCTTTAGCAACGAGAAAACACATTGGAAGCCAGTAGAGAGCGTTTAAACGGAAGAAGCCTCGATGGATAGAATAATTGGTGGGTGGTCCTGGTGGGGCGTGGGGTGGAGGGGGGAGGGGAATGGGAGCCAAGCCCGGAAAAGTCTAAGCGAACGTGAACTAGAATGCAAAGACGCAGGCGTCGGACCTCGGAAGATCCAGTCGAGTGCGTCAAATGCCCCTCCGCCATTTCCATGTCCCGAGCCAATCACGCCTCATGCGGCCAAGATCTACCCGATCTATCGATGATCGTTATCTCGTGCGTTCGGTTGCGGAACTAACGGAGCGCCCGAGCCTGGAATGCCGTTAGCGTGAAAAATTACTTTCGTCGGGGGGAGGAGGGGGTGGAGGGGGGTTCGTTCGGTTAAGGGCGTCTTGGTTGTGTGTGGAAGCTGGAATGGACCGAATGGGCTCGGCTGTTGAGATTCGGAGATTTCGTTGATGTGTCCGGCTAGGGTCTCCTCTCGAGTTGTCGATCGATTGTGCGTCTTAGAGGAACTAGTTGTTGGGTTTCCGAAGATGGGATGACAGAGAGGATAAAAGCATTTTGAGATTACGGGGGGTGGGGGGGGGAGCTGCGAGAGGAATAATGGAAAAAATAAATAAATAAAATAATGACGGTAATAATAATGAGGATGAAAAGAATGTGAAAAATAGTGTGCCGTTTGAAAATGGGATCCACCACGGTGATTTTGCAGCGCTGCGAAGTCCCATTCAAAAAGTAGTATCACTGTCTGCTTTCCCGTCTGTAAATCTTCGAATATTAAATTGCTTATAACTTTTTAGAAGGCCATATAAGTATTTGCGAAGGTTAAGAGACAAGCGTGGCCGCACACACGAGAAAACAATCATCTTGTAGAAAATTGAATTCCATAGCCGCAAGAGAAATTTCGTTCAAAATAGAAATTGAAAGCAATTTGTTTTTTGAAAAAGGTAATTGACTGCGAGTAAAATAGTTTTTGTTCTAGGGTGAGGAATTCCGTTGCAGTAAACGTCCTTTGCCGGCCGGAGCCAATAGAATTTATCTCTTTGCGCGATGCACGCACAATGCACGCACAGTAGGAAAACCTCCTCGCCTCCGATAACAGTCCCCACCATCCAAATGAGCCAAGAGCCCGAGTTCTTTGTATGTTGTCTCCTGCCTAAATGTTGAGAAAAAAGGACAGGAAACCTCGTCAGCTCCCTCAATCAGGATGATTATCGATTGGCCAATCGACAGCGAATGAGTTGCGCGTCCCTTGCGCTGATAGGATCACACAATCGCCGGGAGGAGATCTGCGAGCTGGAGATCGGGGGGGAGGGGGAGAATGATAATAAACGCGATTGCAAATGATGTGAGGCGTTTTTGCAAATGGTTTGGAAAAGTCAGACGCGGGCGAAAGCAACTTGGCTTGCTAATACTTTGTATTATTTTCCAACTGCTACTGCACTGCTACTGCAACAAGACAAGGCGAATGGATTCGGATTTGCCTTGTCTTATCTGATTACAATTTCGTTTAAGCTTTTAATAATATTTTCACGCTCTGAATCGCATCGATCGTGTCAAATTAATACGGAACAGAAAATGACAGGACGTAACGCTAAACGACTGCGCGCGCATTACAAATGAGTTGAAGCCTTTTATTTCAATTGCCATTGAGCGCCCGCGTGCTCCTTCAATTACCAATTTCGCAAGCAAAAAATTGTTTCCCCGACAAGCACCCGAGCAAACTAATGCAAAAAATTAACATTTTACCGAGAAAATATCATTAGGATTCATAGGCCTCCTTCCCTCGGAGGTGCTCTGGGTCGTAAAGATTTTTTATCTGCTAGGCACGCACACTGCTTATAAAAACAAAAAGGAAATGACGAAGGAAATGCGTGCGCGCGCGCGCGCGCTCGCGCACAGGTCCATTTATCTCTGACCTATCCCAATTCTGTTTTATCTGCGGGGAACGATTAACGGTGAACTATATTTAGAGGCGGCAAGCGCAAGAAAATTCCCTCTGATGTACGATGTAGGTGTACGGACTGCAACGTAGGACGCGCGGAGCCAGCGCGTCGAAAGAGCGATAGAGAGAGAGAGAGAGAGAGCGAGCGAGAGAGCGAGTGGGAGGGCGGTAAGAGAGGGTCGCGAGGGGGGAGGTGGTGGAACGGTCGTTGCAAAACTTGAATCAGCAGCGACCTTCATAACTCAAAACCCGCTCGCCCTCGCCTCGTGCCATAGCCTCAGCGGACTTTGACAAATGACTAATAGAAATTCTTGATATCGGACATTTTATTTGTATTCGTGATGAATAAGACAATTAGCGGCTTTAAAAAAATACTTGATTAAAATTTCATCTCCGCGCGAACTTTTCCTCGGCTGCTGCGCGCGCGCCCCCCTGCGTTGCCCAGCCCAGCGCTTACGAATTATAAATAACGATGATTCAGTGATGAATTTATGATATCAATTTGAAGGGCGCAATTGTTTTTAATTTCATTGGGCTCGATTGGAAGTAATTTAAGTATTTGGCTCGTGGCTTTCGCGCCAAACACTTGACTTTTACAATTAAGCAACTGCCTTTTCATTTCGCGAGCCTTACTCTCCTTAGAGCATTTATCCGGACTTTCGTTATGGGCTTTTTTTTCCCTGTCTTCGAGAGCTCAAAACATTGCAGATTTCACGGACATTTTTCAACTGTTGATTGGTCGATTAGTGTGAATATTGTTTATCCTACATGTAACTTTCGCCTCTTCTCCATTCATATTGAACGTCGTAATTGAAAAGTTCCAATTTACGAGCTTTCTCGAGAAAAATCCATTTTTCTGTCATTTTTCAATAAAACCCAGACGCCAATTGACTAATGAATTAACATTGATTTATTTGCAAATATAAAACAACGCACCTACTTCAATGCTGTTCATCTGCTCAGTACTCTAAGGGAATCGTAAGGGAAAAGAGCTTTAACTTGCATTACATACTAACCTTTACAATTACTCGTCCAATTGATCATCATAATCATCAAATGTTTCAACATAATATGTCTAATGGATTAATTAAATCTCGCAATAATATCTGCATTCAGTTCCAATGTTCCTCGCTCAGAATTCCTACGAAGCTCCTAAATCATGCTAAATCGCCCAATAATAATACACTTTATCTTACCAGCACAGATTCCTTTCTCTCAAATCCCTCTAAACACACATGTGCGCCTACAAATATTTACAGCCCAAAACATCATTCCATCGAACGCACAATAATGAGAACAAAGTCTCGTTAACGCGTGTGCATATGGAAAATAGGGAGCAACGCCCATACCGCGATCGACCATTAAAGATAAAGTTAGATAAAGTTTTCATTTACCTGGGCATTGAGAAAACCATGAAAACCAAAACGGATTCCAATAAAAGCCAAGTAAATCAAATTTCTCATCTCGGGAGTCTATTTTGCCCGTCCTCGTCGCGTTTTTGCGCGGCCGCAGATGCCGCCTTTAACTACGTTTCCCGGAACTTAATATTCAACGGGAGTCCCAGTTCCAGGAAGGGATCCGCGCGAGTGCCGCGATGATCCTACACGAGGCGCTCGAGCGTGAGTCGAAAAACCATCGCGAAAGTCGCGGAGAAACGAAACAGAGGCTCCGCGTCCCATCCTTTCTCTGTCGCCTTTTTCCCTCCGAGTTTGGCTCGCATTTCTCAGCCGCGGGACGCGACGCCTAAGGAGCGAGTTTGGATCGGGATTGGCAAATACGTTCGTCGGGGTTATGAGAGAGCGCGGATTGTTTGTCTCTGTTTGAGTGGCAGAGACACTCGATATTTGGCAAAGCTGTTTCCCAATCAGCTTGTTTGAGCTTTTGTCCTTATCTAATCCAGTCTTGTGGCGCCTGTTTATTTTATTGTTGCTGTTAGTTTGAGAGGGGAATGTTTATGGATCGGCAATGCTGTCGAAGGTGTTTGACGGTTGAAAAATGTCCCGGAATTACGTCGATTGAATATCTGTGGAGCGATCCATGCGAAAAAGAGCTTTTTTAAGCCTGCCAATGCTAATTCTTAATTGGGTGATTGTTGAAAAATAATTGTAAATTCTACTCCTCGTATAGAGCAGATGTAAGATTTGATTTTCTGGAAGGCTTTATGGCATACAACCTTTTGCTCATTTTCTTATCATATTGCTTATCAATCGCTCTCCATGAATAATATTCGATTTGTTTATGCGATTACATCTCGAAAAGTGTATATAGTTACTATGTCTCTGACAACAAGAGTGTTGTCATTGTGCAATTTACCAGCGGAATTCGCTCTCAAACCAACACCCGACAATCAACTTACATAACGTTTATTTACCTTGATTATAAATGTCAACGTTGATATACACTGGATAAAGCTCGCGCGCGCACACAGAGAGAGAGAGAGAGAGAGAGAGAGAGAGAGGTACACCACACGTTTGGCGTGTGACGAGACCCGAAAGCTGCTTACGATGTTTACAATAAACGCGGCATAAAGAAATTCACATACTGCATACAGCCACAATGCAGCCCCGTTAATAGCGCTTCAACGTCATCCGCGATAAATCAATGCCCCATAAGGACAAACGTGAGAAAAGGAAGAGCCTAATGCGCCAAACCATCCTAAAAAAAGATGATAGCGATTGCGCGGCCTGGGTTGGGCAGCACAAGGTTACGTGGAACAGAGGACAGAAGAAGCGAGGGCCTCTCGAAAATGACGGACCAGCCGAGCACGGAGAGAGAGAGAGAGAGAGAGAGAGAGAGAGAGAGAGGACAAGTTCCCGTAGCACTCCGGAACCGGAGACGATCCATATGACACGATATCTCGCTCGCAAGGCCCCGAGAGCTCGCCTCCATGTAACATTCTCATTTCCCCCACCCCAGCCCCCCGGCGTCCCTCTTGCTCCATCACCAGCAGCCGGCTTCGTTCTTTCTTCGTCCCATCCTTGTCCCGTCTCGCGGCCGACGCCGCAGCCGCACATCCGCCTCTGCGCAGCTGCGAGCGCGAGTTTCGATTTTCGTCGCGCTTGGATGGAACTCGGGAGTGCGCGCGGCACTCCTTCGCCGCCCTTTGATTTTTTATTTATTTCCGCGGGCAGTGTGCTGACGACGACCGAGCGATGGCTTTATGGTGGTTTGTTATTAAAGTGGCATGCCTTTCGAGAAACGGGGCTCGCTCGAGATGCTTCTGTGATTGCTCGACTGACGTCGGCGAGGGCGGGGGCAGGGGGGAGGGGGAGTTGCAGCCCGGCAGGTAAATTTTCGGCGCGAGTCCGACACATAAACGTAGAAAATAATAAATAAAGCATTCATTATTAGCTTTGTCTTGGTTTGCGAACGGCTCTTAAAGATCGATCGGTGGGGGGTCGGGGATGCAATTTGCTGCGTGTGTGTGTGTGCTTGTATGAGTGTGGGAAAATGGATTCGCGGCGATGGAGCTTCGAGTCAATAGAGTTCTAACGTCTTGGAATGCACGCAGAAGTTCTTTGATGAATTGTCGAGTGGAAATGTGCGTCGGTGGCGAGCTCGATTATGTAATGAGAGATGCACGTATTTTGCGTTGTAATTGAAGTTGGACAGAAAAGTGCTGCATCGAGTCGATAATGAGCACTTGGCTCCAACACTCTCGCAGAAAAGGTCGCGCCATTATTTTTGTTATCAGGCTACTTGCACAGTTTGTAAGCAATTTGTAAAATTGAATTTTTCGAAAATTCATCCCATTACAAACGCACTCTAAGAGCACGATATGACTGTAGCATTACACGAGAGTGAAATCCTTGGGAGAATCTTGGGAGAAGCAGCTCAATGTGTGCTAGATCAACAAGTGGGAGATCAATGGCTTCTAATCATTCAATATTTACGAAGGAATAAGGCAACGCTTATGACTACATGTCGTACATTGCAAATGGCAGTATCGAATTATCAATTACCCCGTGTGTGGGTAACAATAGCCGTGTATCATTGTAACATATTTTCCATGAGATCCGTTATACAAGTAGCATGGATTATCGCAGTTCCACGCAAAGTTATTATTATTAAAGACTGGCTTATCACGTAAGAACAGATCCCGGCTTATTCGAAAACAATTTGACAAGTACAAGCCCATATTGGCAAATGAATGTCCCGTTGTCATCGAGATGCGCCGTCTTTATCTACCTCCTCCCTATGATTTATTAACCCTCCCGTTATGCGAATTCTCCCAATGTCATTCGCTGCCAATGATCATTGAAGAAAGTACTCTGACTATTTACGCCGTTGGGTAAAATAATACAGTGAAGGACGCGCGTTACCGATGGCCTGCCTTATTGTTGCACTTTTATTTAGTTATTATGACAGCGAGATAGATACTTCAAAGATCTCTGTGGAACATTTGCATACGAATTTCCACGTGCTTAATCAACTTGGAACGACGTGCAAATACTTTCCGGGGACTAATACGATGAAATTGTCGTTGCGCTTTAATTAATGAAAGGCTGCAAGAGCCGAGCGAAACTAATGTTCGAGCTTGGTTGTGTTCGATCAAGAGGAGAAAAAGTTCTTAAACCAAACAAGTACTCTCAACGGCCTCTTCCTCCATTTCATTCCAATAACCATTAGAGCCCGAATGGACGTATTGGCTCAGAATTATTGGATCAGAAGAATTGGCCAACCCCGTGAGCTCGCTTTTTTCAAAATTCGTTATAACGACACACACACGCGCAATTCACAATAATAGTTGGCCAAAGGAGTAACTAGTGGGGACATTGACACTGGACGAGCCATCGTAAACGACCCGCCACAATAATAACACGACAACGATAACAATAATAAACAATGGCGCGGGACCGTTCAAAAAGCGCTTCAACTTAATGGAAAAATAACGATCGCGGCGTTTTCATCGGCTGCGCTCGGCAATGTGCTCCATCATTCGACAAATGCCCGTGAAGACTCGAGCGCTAACGAACGAGCGGCAAAGAAAATGTCCAGCCCTAGGGATGCCGCATTAAATAATGAAGTATCGGAGGTGCTGATATCCAATCAGGAACTCCGAGGTGGAATCGCCGCGCAGATGACAGTCTTACGAGCCGGCCGTTAAAATTCGAGGGCATTCTTAAGAAAGTCATTTTTCAGGGCGGAGGCGGCGGTGGCGGGGGGTTGGGGGTTGGGAGGAGTGGGAGTGGGAGCGAGAGGAACCGAACCGGTCCCGGTGCGCCGTCCTCCCGGAGATTAGTCCGAGGGGCCGAGGTGGCACATGTGCCTCCGGGAGTCGCCCGGAGCCCCGCTCGGCCAATATTTTGAGGGGGTGGAGGGAAGGGAGCCAAGTGCACTTGGTGAGCGTGAAATTGGATGAAGCGGGAGTGTGACTTTGAAGTGGCGGTGACGATAAGGCGAATGTTTATTCGAGACTTCCTTCCATGGAATTCCTTTGGTTATCCTCGCTCGATGCGTTAGGCGCAAGAATTTCGCGTGCCATTATTTCAAATTGATTTGCATGAAATTGGCGGTTTATTTGGATAGTGGTGGGGGGCGGGGGCCGGGGGGAGCGAAAATTTGATGCTGCGTAGGCTGCTTGCGAGGGACGTTGATGTTTCGTGGAGGAGACGTTGAAATATTAATTTATGCAGACATGGGCATCCTTAGATTGTTGAGCTATTGTTTCTCGAATAAATTTGAAATGTCTGCTTCGATTCGTAATGCAGATAAGGCTGATGTGTCTGATAAGGCGCGTGAAAACGTCGTGTGAACGCTATGAATTGTACAGTGGCCAAGTAATTTTGCCAATTTGAGAAAATCCTATTGAGGCGGAAGTATTTAAATCGTTGGCTTTTTAATGTCATTTGAGCAATTTTCCACAATTGTTGCGAGATTAGAATAAAAACTCTGTAAATTACGATTGAAAGCGATGAGTTTGATAATGAATAGCCCATATCGATTGCTCTATAAATCTGCGCTCAATATTATTGCCAATCTTGCAAGATTGTACATGGAAATTATTTCATTAACAAAGTAATCGAGATATGATGTATTTTCAAACTCAATTTAAAACTAAATCTTGTCATACATATTTCCTTTCCCAAAACAACCAATATATACACATATACATATACATATATATATATCAATATATTATGATTCTGCTGATATGATTTGAAGTGTCAATGTGCGCGTGAGTAAACGAGAGTCAGGCGTCAGAAACACGCAGAGAGACAATCTGAAAACACATTTACATTCCAAAATATATATATATATATATACGTGCATATATATACATACATATGCATAAGCACGAGAAATGATAAAAGAACAAAGAATAAAAAAAACTACGTAGCTCAAAGAGTTTGCATGATGGACAAGGCAGAGACATTAAGAAACAGAGTGAGTAACTGAGTAAGTGAGAGCGGGAGAGGCAGAGAGACAGAGAGAGAGAGAGAGAGAGGGAGAAGAAATGAAAGCGACTATACACAAGCAAAGAGGACAAAAGGTCGGAAGATACTTTGCGATATACAGGGTCTCACTCTCGTCTCCTTCTCTCTTTCTTTCCCTATACCTATCTCGCTCTACCGCGCTCTCTCTCTCTCTCTCTCTCTCGCTCGCTCGCTCGCTCGCTCGCTTGCTCTTGTACATATTGGCTTGGCGAAACACGTTCCGGAATCTCGGGGAGGGATCGCGCGTCGCATCCAATTTGTTATTACGCTCGGTTACGCATCAGGCATAGCGATACGCGCTTGGCTCGCACGCGGCTATTTGCCGCATATAGTGACAGCGAAGAGGCGAAAAGCAAAGCAGACGCTGAAGATGAAGACAAGAGGAAGGACAGAAAAACAGAGAGAGAGAGAGAGAGGGGGAGTGCGCGTGTGTAGGGAAGCTTGGGCGGGAGGGAGTGAGAGCGGCGCAGATATAGATAGAAGGATCGGGAGGCTCGACGAAACGATCGATAGCGGCGAGATGATCGATGCCCCCAAGGTGCCGCGCACACGAGTCGATGCGTTTCGTTTTGACGTGAATACCCGGGAGATCTCGCGTCTGAGTCAAATGAGTCGACATGCGCAAGGCATCGAGATCGGGAGATGCTCTGATTTTTTTAAGATTTTCGGAAATGGATATTCGCATGGCGCCTGAGCGTGCCGATTAGGGCTTTAAGGAGACAAACCCGCATTATCTTTGTGTGGGTAGAGTTTCCGGGAGCTGCTCCTAGCTAGCAAAGTTTTTAATCTATGTCCAAGTCTTCTGAATAATGACGTTTAGAAGCTGAATTCAAGTGATTACGATGATCAAAGTATCAAATAATCAAATTATCATATTATTGCCAAGACAAAATGACATGGCATATAAGTACCGGTATATGCTAAAAATAATTATTTTTTACCCTCTGCTTAATTAGTAGTTGATAATTGCGAAAGGCAGTTGTCTTGAATCGATTTACGTAGTAAAGAAATATACTCGATAATAAGCAGCGACCTTGCTGTTTCGAGGCGGCACTTGGCAAATTATAAAAGGTTATTTCGTAATTGGCCAAGCAGAGATATCGACGCCAATCCAACGTCCCAAGCTTTTCCGCTTAAACGCCAATTTAAGCTTAAGAGCCCAAACAACTACCACCACTACCACATTCTCCACCACAAGCCTACACATTGCGTAGGCTACGCATTGTGCATCCGAAAATACAATTGCTCATTTTATACGATCCCACGTGAACTTGTTAGCCGGCTCTTCCTATAATTTCACTTTCGCTGGGCAATGCCGACTCCCACGCAACGATAAGCCCCCAACCCCTGCCGCCAAGCCAGAGCCAAAACATTCCTCCAATGACAAACACTCTCGTTAATCGCAATCACCGCCGCTAATCGAGGAAAACGCGCCTATCGAGCCCCTGGCATCACTACTCCCATTTAGACCGGACCGGCAACTCCGGGAAATTCGGTTATTCGTCTAAAAGCAGAGCGCTGGGCTCTTGCCGACACACACACACACACAGGCACGCGCGCGGCGAGTCGTCGCGTGCCCGCCAGGCCAATAGCTCACTCTCCAGCCGATCGGGCAGACTCGCGTGGCCTCGTGGACTGGACGGGCCGCCTAATTCGGCCATCGGGGCCTGGTGGGACCAGCTGATGAGCGGGAAATAATTGCGTCCGGGTTCGTCGCTCGATGACGCAACTGCACGAGTGGCTGGGACTTGGGCTTCGTGCTTAACTGCAAATAGCGCGAATGGGCCACGTGAGGATAGTTTAAGTGGTCGAGTGGTCGATGGATTTTAATGGACCTTCTTACGGCGACTGCCTCGGTTGTTTCGGGGAGCTTGGAGTTGGAGCGAATTTCGGGTTGACGATGGTGGGGAATCTTTATTCGGGCAATGTTTGAAGAGCGCTTCGAGGAGCTTTTAAAGGCTCCATTGATAGATTGATGGATGTGGGAATGTAATCGGGCACCTTTTGCAAAGTGTTTAGTAAACCTTAGTTTAGTAAGTAATTTTTCGGCAAAAGGGAATGTTTACGGGACGTTAAACGTTGCTGGGATCCCATGAATATGGTATTATGTATATGGATATGGTATATTTTATATAGTAAATGGCGCGTAAGAGCTTGTGAGCTAAAATGTATGGCAGTTAATAACGGTTAAAGTGTAGGGTTAATTCGGAATCGGAACTCTCTTGAGAGATTTTTATATGGAATCACATACTTTCAGATAATAATGCTAAAAATATTTCTCAGCTACTTTATGAAGAGTTTTCTTAAATGTAAAGGGAACACATTTAAACTCATACAATAATAAAGATGATGATATTGCTAGTTATTGTACTGCGGAATACCATTACACTATTGGAATAGAGATACTGTGAACCGAATTTTTTTATCAAAGGTAGTAAAGCATTAGGTAAGTATGCCTTGTTTACTAATTCTTTTGATTTGAAAAGTCGAAATAAGATTTCTTAATGAAGGTCGAGGAATTAGGTTTGCTTCAAAAATATGCATTCTCCAGTGCATAATTAAACTCTTCGTTTAATTTCTTTGTAAACAAATTTTCTTCGCGTATAATTAATATGATGAAATAATACGAGTTAATGGTGATTAGAATTGAAATTTTCAATCTATCGATAAGGATGATCAACCGGTTGAATTAAATATTTTTGCGTACTAAATTGAGTTTAATAAATGTTTTTTCCTCCGTACATATTAAATGATAATGTGACAAATGTACTTTCCGTTACGCTGAGCTTCTGGGCATGAAATGTATATTGTTAATAATAATTTCGGTGCAAATCTTTGATGATGTATTTTATAAAAATAGGTAAGAATGCTATACATTTTAAAATCGAAATGGCAAATTGCTGTAAAAATCGTTACGAATAGTAAACATAAATTTCTCTCTGTTTCTCAGAAAAATGTAATGCACGAAGCTAAGAAAATGCAGTTAATGCGTGACCTTGTGACATTGAGCTGCTGTTTAGTAAACAACCGCGTAGGCCGTTGAGCTAGAGAACTGTGTCGTCAAAATGTCAAACTATGAAATAATTCTGGAATATTGTTTTGTATGGGAAAAATATTTCCAATCTATTAAGCACGGATAAAAAAAATTATGAAAATTAACTTGTAAACTATACTTATATTTGCATTTGACGTTTTCACAATGCATAAATATAAGGGCCTTACGGACGTTATTTCCAATTGTAAATAAAGCGTTCGTTACGTATTACAATTGCCTTACCTTTGCGCACCATTTTATTAAAACATTACAAGCAATATGTCGATTACATTTAAATGGCAAAATCACACTTACAAGCAAATACATATTATTTCAATAAAATTCAAATCTTATATATTTCCAATACATTTACAAATGATTGTATTTAAGAATGTAGAAGAAGGATTTTAAACTAAATTTTAAAAATAAGGTTTCGTAATCACTGGCAATGAGGAATTTGGCCAAAACTCACATTTACTTTGGCGAGATACATTTCCAGCTCCATGTAAGGATCCATTTCTACACGAGTTTTCTCACTAGTGATCACTTCCTCATTCTTATCACCATTTTCAACAATTTTCAATGGATTCACATCCTTGCTTTTCGAAAAAGTTAACATTATGCCTCCCTTTGCTTTGCTGTGAATTCGCGTTGGACCGCTGCCGTTGCAAATAGCTTCCATATTTTCACGTCACTGACAAACTTTTTGCATGTTCACCAATTCTCCTGAAACATATAACAATTGCATTAAATTACATTTACTTGGTAATAATGGTAATAATGTCTCTGGACAATGAAGCCCAATCTTTTGTATGCGAATGTTTTATATAATTTAAAATTTATCGAATAAATCATGGCTCTGGATAAAAAAAATAAAATAAAATAATAACCCACACGTGCCTTTAAACTAAATTAATAAATCATTCGGATAACAATAAATTAAGACTTCAACATTGTACGCATATTTTATTCAATTGGAATTCCTTTTCAACGTGACATAAGTATTACACGACAGGCTAATTGAGATTATTAATGCAACAGAAAAAGGCACACTTTAGTCCAGTTACAATAATACTTTTCATATTTGCTGGCAATTATTTTCCCCGTAAATCCATATTTTTGGTTCCTCTATTGTTGTTATTTTCTACTTAAAAATCTATTTTAACGAATGAGAGACAGTCTATCGATTCAACTTCTAGGCAATCAAAGGCTTAACTAGTCCTGCTGAGCATAAAACCTTCGTCAACTCGTCCTTCGCGCCACCACCGGCCGCTCGAATTTTCTTCCACGTGTCAAAAAATTTATTGTCACGCCGGGCAAATTGAATACGTGCTCGGACTGACAATGCCAGAAACTTCTCCGCGGCTGCACGAGAGAAACAAGGAATTGCAATTCTGACGTGCCGGCCAGATTTTTCCCCGGACTCTTTGATCTCGACTAGCCGGAGGATCCCATTGGCGCGATAATTTATATCGCCATGCGTCTGCGGCGCAAGAGCAGCGAAACGAGCAAAAACAAGGCTCGAGACTCGGTGTGCGCCGACTTCCGACGTTATGTTGACGATGAGCTACTCCACTATAACCGAGAAACCTTAGGTTATAATTAACGGCGACGCGGCCACGGCTCTACTCAACCTTTTTCTTTCATTTGCCCAAAGAGTTTCTTAGACGCAAAACTCTGAGTTTGGCGTGCTTTTTTGCGCCTCGCAATAGGATGAAATGTTATATTTAATTCGAAGCCAGTTTGGTTATGTGGCCTGGTGCTGCGCGTGCTCTCGCTGCATTGGCTGGAAATGTAAAAATGTCAAGACCATTCGGGAGCATTGTGTACGATAATAATTGTGCACTTTGTTAAATATCATTCGTCGGAGATGTGACAATTCCATGTTAATGGAAGATACTTGAGCGTCGAATGTGGATAGAGGATGCTGGATTGGAAGAAGCAGGAAAGAAACAGAAATTTACATAGGTAATTGAAGGTACTGTAAGCCAATAAGAATTACGAAGCTTCCCTCGCGTCACTATTGCTTTTCATTATTTCAATGAGACTTTCAATTTGCACCTTATCACAAAATTATCAATAAAGGACAATAGCATTGATATGATTAATGAGATAAGTTGAAGTACTCTACATCGTTAATATAATAAAAATAGTCTTGAGAGCATAAAGTTGCTCTAAGTGTACAATAGTGGTCGATAAAAAAAATGACAACAATAATGCACGAACAAGAGAGTTGAATAACATCGTCTATAGCAGGGGTAATTCAATAAAAAAATTACTTACTCTCTTTTAAATATAATGTCTATTATAAAAAAACATGTATATATATATATGTGTGTGTGTGTGTGTGTAAGAAATTCTGATGCCTCTCCGATTAGAAGAAAGCAAAATTTCAGCGTTTTGAGTCATTCCGACTTAATTAAATCCAAATTCACTTAAATACTCTTGCTATAATGTGAAATATTCGAGTGCCATTCGACGCTTTAATACAAACAATCGTTAATATTAATCGCTGGCGATATATTTCGTGCGCGTCAATATGCCATTTGGCCTCGAGTACTCCAATAAAATAATATACAAAGTACCCACGCTATAATAAAGTTCTCGCTAATTTTAGAGAGCCGCGTTTGAGTCACGAGGGTTAATTATGCTCACTGAAATTATCTCCTCTCTTACGACGAAAACGTCGCGTATCATATCCGACTGCGTCGCTTGCATTTGTTCTGTTAATTCAGCCGTTTGCGCTATAAAAAGTTGTAGAGATCTACAATGTTTGGCCGCGCATCGCGCATCAATTTTCTCCACTTCGTTTATAATATCGGCGCACTCTTCCACTTTTTATAAGCTATCTATGATATAATAGATTGTGGTCGGTGAATTTATGGGCGTTTGTTATTTTTGGAGAAAAAATAGAGGGAGAAAATAGTTGAATTAAGGCCAAGTGGGCATTATGTGGCTGGGAAAAAGGAGGGAAAATTGTAATGAAAGCTGATTTATTTTAGTTATATTGGATTTATTTAAGTTTTTCTTATAATAATCATTAGACATTGATTTGACTAGGAAGCAATGTGAGCTGAAGAATATTTAGACATAAATACGTATTCCTAGAGAATATAATTGACCTTTAAATTGTCGCAATATGTTTTGTTTTTTTTCTCGTAATATTCGTAATGGTTTGCTTTTCGCTTGTCTTACACAAATTCCAGCGGCAGTCTTATCATTATAATGTAAATAAAGAGCAAAGCTTTACGAATGAAAATATTATTTTCATACGAAATTAGTGGGTGCACGCGCGCATGTGTAG
This sequence comes from Ceratosolen corneri, assembly GCA_030522565.1. Classification (NCBI taxonomy): domain Eukaryota; kingdom Metazoa; phylum Arthropoda; class Insecta; order Hymenoptera; family Agaonidae; genus Ceratosolen; species Ceratosolen corneri. Next base: position 26,845 of record JAPYYT010001300.1, read on the forward strand.
TCGCTCACTTTTATTTGCACTTTTGTCGTTGGGAACACATTTTATGACCTCATGCCCACGTAATGCTTATTTATGTAATGGAAAAAAGAATAACGAAATGTAATTCAATATAGCTGATAATATTAGCAAATAATTGTCTTTAATTATTTATATATATATATAGAGAGAGAGAGAGAGAGAGAGAATAATATTAAGATACGAGCGCCTTATCTATTTTGCATGAAATTTAAAAGTAATTGCCGAGGCGATTTTAATCTCGTAGAGCTCATTCCCTTCAAATCTGTATGTTTCCACGAAATCACTCCTATTAAAATATTAATTTGAGAGAGCTCAATTTTATGCAATAATATTTATTACTTTTACAGCGAAAACACTCGCAATAAACGTAAAAAATATGTGCATTGGATGCATGTACGAAGCTTTAAAACTAATCGTTACATATAGAAATAGCACTTACCGAGCAAATAAATCTCAATATATTTTGAGAATTAATTTAGTAGTTTCTTTAGTGGAATCACGTGGGAAAAAATTATAAAATCTATGAAGCATTATTACATCGATTGCAACCTCCGATATTACGAATACAAAACGAGCGATTTGCCTCTTGAATTTTACACGGATAAAGCCAACAGGTTAATATTGAATTTGTTTTCCTATTACATTGACTTACAGCGATCGAGTGTGTGTGTGTGCTCATTGCGAGGTAAATACACTCTCGACGTATTTCTAAATTATAAATTTTTTAACGCCACGTTCCTCGTGCATCGGTAATAGCAAACATTTCTTAGTATAAAAAGGGAAGATATGCCTGAAATACAATTGATTTACTTAATAAATAAATTTTTATGAAGCGACGGTATAAGAAGCACTGCGATTATATAAATTCATTTACCTTACGAAGGCCTGGACGAACAAAGATAGACGCAGATAAGAGAGAAAAGTAAAAAATATCATTTATAAGACAAATGCGAGTATTTATTTATATAAATATATATTGCATAACGCATGAAAGATTACTATAAATCTTGCCTTTTTCTTTATTAAACTTGTTTCAATGTTGCAAAATCATTCGATCTATTAAGAAGAAAATCCAATTCCAAGTATTGCGTAGTTGTATGATTTCTCTTTACATACTTTTTGGTTTACTCATTTATGTCGGCTCAATGTACGTAGAATAAAGCATTTAAGATCTTTGTAGTTCAGCCTGTGTTTCACAAACAATAATGCTTTGTTAATGTAAATAAGCAAATGAGAAATACATATTTTCTTATAATAAACTGTACAACTAATTATATTGAGCTCACTACCTCCAATACTAATTGTCTATCGCTACGACAATAAGCTCACTATTCTCTATTTTCAATGGTAAATAACTTTGATTTGTAATTATTATCCTACAAACATTGCTAGGCCTCGCTATTTCTCTCATTTTTATTTCTTATTTGGTGCCCATCGTAATAATTTTCACTTATCAACGCACTTTTAACTAGAATAATCACATTTTGTTGTTGTTGTTGTTTTTTTTTTCATTCTACCTCCAATCGCTTCGTCAAATCATAAATGGAAATAAATAGCTTAAAGCCAGCAGCTACTTACAGCCACACACACACACATTCCACTTTATTCCTAGGCGGACTCGGCCTCGCTATCATTACTCATTAGATAATAACATAATACCCCCGATTACTTAATTACCTCACATTTGTACTTCGTGGAAATGATAATGCACACCGACTCTGCTGAACCGACGAAATTCTGATAATATCTGGGCCCAAAGAATAACATTGCCACGCACACACAGAATCGCTGATTACGGAAAACTTTTATGGCCGTTAGCTAAAGCATTGGCCCGAAGGATTATTCACTCAATCCCCAATAAAGATGCGGCATACGCTCAACAAACATTTCCACCTACATCCGCGCACACACACACTTGTGCCACACACACTCGTCGCACGAGCCACTCGATCGCCGCAAATCCCCGCACCTCTGATCTGCCGAAAAAAAAAAAACGTCATCCTCGATAATCACG
>JAPYYT010001301.1:0-37318 GCA_030522565.1 Ceratosolen corneri
GTTGGCTCGTTAAGAAATGGTTACGTAGTTTGGCAACTATGCGATTATGCCTAGAAGGTCTTTACTAGGCTCGTATTGCAAGACACGTGTGGTCATATTTACCATTGCCGAAATCTTTTCGAGGCACAGTCCGAGTAAACATGATCGTAAAAGATGATTAAAGAGAAAGAAGTAATACTCGATGTACTTTCTGATCATATTCGAAGGTTTTTTGGACACATCTTGCAATCATAAACACATTGAATGTTTTGAAAAGAATTAACAAACAAAGAGGTAGGATCGACGGTCGAGAAACCAACGGCATTTTGAACACATATAATATTTTTATTTTATTAATATATTAAATAAGTACCTTGTGACAATTTTCAACATTAAGGCAATGTGTAAAAATGTGCTTTTTTAATTTTAACTTACCAATTATTTAAGCATATTTGATTTCCGTATTTTAGAGTTATAATAGATAAAAATAATTTTCAAGACACAAGTATGTATTCCATTATAAATCAGCTACAATTTACAGTGATAATAGCAACGTGTTATGAGCTAAGAATAAAATAGGCAATTATTGGCCTTCAAGTATAAAAATTCATTGATGATTAATTTTCGAATTTAAAATTTAAAATGGGGTGAACTATTTAAAAGAAATATATGTATTTTACGAAAATTGAATCTGTCTCTTTTTTATTTGAAAATATATCTGTTTATTTTTAAATAATTTTTTTAATTAAAATTTAGAGTCTTTAAGTGAAAATCTTTAGAGAATTATAATCAAATGATTTATACTTTAATTTTTTCGATACAATATTTTTATGAAAAAAGCAAACACAAGCAAATATATTCCTGGCAGCCAAGCATTTTTATGTGAAATAAACATTTGAAAATTAATTAAGAATGAGTGCAAAAATATATGCGGTATAAAAGAAAAGACTACAAATTTAAAAATAATTATTTGTCCATTGTATCATATTGCAAATCTTTGTCAACTATGAAATATTACTATCATTTATGTAATTTGATTATCCCAAATTTATTACATTTTACAAGAAGTAATTATGGATTTCAATACATATATATAAATATTATAAAACATGAAAATACGAATAATAAGAGTATAATTATCAATGAAATATCCATAACAAAATGACCATCGATGGAATAATAATTCAATATTTCTCTGGAACTTGAACAAATTTTTTAAAAAAATATTTTAAAATAATTTAATACAACATTTTACGTTTTCAAACATTGTAAATAGTTGATCGCATATTTACTCGATACCGATTATAGTCCATAATACCGACACATCAGTTAACTTGTGTTATTATTTTATTTCTCTTAATCTTAATTTTATGAATTTTATTATATTAACCGTATTATGCTGGTTTAATGCAGAAGAAGAATAGGTTGACTTATTTTCACCTTTCGAATATTTATGTAGGACAAGCGGATGCATACTTTTCACTTGAATTCACTATCACTCTCTCACACAAATATTTCTTCTCAATTAGTCATTAATGAAATACAGTGCGTATATCTATACGCATAAAATTGGATACGGAAAGATAGAATTTCTAGAATGATAAAGTAATTTTTATAAAACATTAATAAACGCATTTGTATTTATCAAATACTGATTCTATTTCAGGCTGTATTAATTATTCTATTATAATTCTAAATTTCTACCATATTACATATAGTTATGAAGAAATTATCGATACCACAAATCATTATTTAATTAATTTAAAAATTTATCAACATACTGTACTTTGGAACATTGAACAAGTACTTAATTTGAATGTTTTAAGCTAAGAATTTATACTTCCATTTTCTAGTATTGTATAACTAATAAAAATTATTCAGGATTAAAAAAAACGAAAGAAAATTTAATAATATTTCAATTTATAAACTATTATAACCAATTCATTGATATAAATGTTCACAATAGTATATCAATTTTCACATATTCGGTTTATTATAATACAACTCCAGTAGTTGTTCATATCAATAAGGAAGACACATTATATATGACGTTGAATAACATTAATAAAGAAAATTAACAGATTATTATATTTATATTCTATTACAGCACCTGATACAGTAACTAAAGCATTAATTTTTTTTCTTTTTAAATTATAATACAAATAATGTCACAAAAATAAACGATTGATTAAAAATGGCACAGAAGTAAGGAACATGTTTCCTTAATACAGTAGCACTCGAAAATTAAAAAAGAATCTAATTATTTTCTAGTTATATGAAATTAATATTAATATTAATATGAATAATATAATAAATATTATATTAATGCATATATTTCATTGTTGTAATAAGTACAATTATATTGATTGCGATAATAATTTCGTAGCATTAAAGATTACGTGTTTGATAGTACAACCATAGAAGCTGTTAAAAGAAATTAGATTTACATAAATTGTAAATCGATTAATACTAATCAATACAACCTTGTATGCATCTTATATTTATTTCCTTAATTATAATTATTATATTAGACTAATGATCTCATTTTAAAACGACGAATTTAATTTTATAAGCATTTATTTTTTTAATTATACATGAAAAAATCATTTTATTATTTTATGTTAGTGATTTATTTGTAGTATTATACAAAATATATAGATCTATTCAAGTATATAAACAAATTATATTATTTCTCTTACTTTTTTTTAACTACAGTTACTATACTGTTTCGAAATTATAAATCCGTATTTGCGAATTATTTTCAAAATTGCTTAACACTGTAAGAACTTTAAAACTCACTAAATACATAACGAATGTTAAAGATTTAATATTTTTAAACCATGTAAGTAATCTACAGATTATAAATCATTGAGATATCTTCTCTACTATTTTCTCATTGGCCATAAATTCTCCATGTATCATACAAGTACTTGTTTTACTAATAGCTTATTAAAATCACATAGTTAACATATCAATCAATAGTTTAAGGACTTTTTTGATGAATCTTACACCACATAACTGCAAAAAATCCAAAGCATAAGGAAATAATTTGAGAACAAGAAATTTGTTAATACTTAAATGATAAAAGTATGTAAATATTAATTATTACATTTGTAAATGATAATTATTTATTTAAATATTTTAATATTACATAACACTAAAATATTAATTTTCGATAACAGTAATATAAATACTGATAGTACATAATAAATTAAAATTTTAAAATATTAATTATAATTATAAAATTTTGATACTTACTACAAGTTACTATAATATTTTTAATTGCGATACTGAGCTAAAAATAGGCCAATATCAACTGTAAGATTATTGTAAGGAAACACAATGACAACAATTTTCATTCATTATATTACATTATACGATATCTATTGATAAAAGTACAAAACATTTTTTTAACTTTATATATTTGAAGATAAATAAATTTCAATTTAATATTTATATTAATATTTAATTGTTAATATAATCTTGATACAAATTCAAATATTTTTGGACTATCTTCGTATTAAAAATTGGGTATTAAATATTTATAAAAGTTTTATAAATTATATGAATTTAATGTGTAAACTTAAACCATTATAAAAAATTAAACAGATACTTATTCAAATTAATAATTTATTCCACAGATTGAGGTTAATGTTACATAACCTTTACTAAACTCACACAATATTTATTCACTAGCCATTCTTCTTTTTTCAAGTTCTTGCTGAATTAAATCTTCAAAATCATCTAATGGCTTATAATACATATGAACGCATTGTGCTCCTACGAAAGTAGTAAATAATGATACAGCCGAAAATAAAATATATCTTGGCCATGATATAGCAACATACATTGCTTCTTCTTTTATTTAATTTACTTGTTTTATAATTTGACTACTAAATTTCAATTTTCAAAGTATCCTTTTTAAATAATGATTCTCTTTCTTTATTTTTGATAATTTCTTGAACTTTATTTCTTTTATATATTTTATAAAAATTTGTTTCTCCTGAGTGCCAATGAATCATAACAAATTCTAAAGCAGCTCCACTTACAAAAAATATTGGAAGAAAACGATATTCCCCAAAATACTTCTTGCCAGGCCAAGCTCTTATAATTCTTCTCAAAGTTTTGTGAAGATTAAACATTTACAATTTTTCCGAAACCGTGTGTACAGTGTTTTCTATATGACCATTAATCGATTATATAAGTGAAATATAGGAACATAAGTCATAACTCGTAATGTGACTGTGCAAACACTTATTTTGACTCATTCGTATTTGAATCAACAAGCTAATGTGGCCGTCTTATTACATATATTATTCATTTTTGTTTATTGAGTATTAAATATAAAAAAAATATATATATTTATATCTGAAATTTCATTAGAACAGTAAAATTTGTATATAATTATGATTAAATGACAATAATTTGTGTTAAACTTCGTACGAACTATATTTGTTGGTATGTATTAGCATTTAAAATTTATCTAAAATTTATTTAAAATATAATTAATAATTCAAATAGCATGGAAAAGGAATTTTAATTTAAAAGGAATTTTAATCTATTAAACACTTTAAACCGAATTTCATTTATTACATGAATACTCATATTATAAAAAATATTATAGTGTATATGATTAAAAATGTGCACCATGGAAATAATGAAACAAAGTTTGACATTAAAAAAATAAGTTAAAAATAATATGATAGTATAATTTAGTTAATAAAAAATTATGGTTTACGATAAAGAAGTTATTATACATAGACTAGTATAGATTATATTAATAATAGGCAATAAAACAGTATAAAATAATATAATATAAAATAATAGCTCTAAATTAAATTAAAATAAAACAAGAAATTTATTATTGTTAAAATTTTAATGACTTAATGATAGAGTTTATTTTATATTACATTCTCATCTAATAGATTATTTTAATATTAATCTTTGTAACCAGCCATTTTTATATTTCCAATATAATTTTCTTACTTTCATACTCAAAATTTTCCTTAAATTTATATTGTAAGTGTAAGCATCTATGTCCCACTAATTATGAATTATTCTAATAGTTATATAAATTTTACTGTGTTTACAACTAGTTACTGTCTTATCCTATTTATAAATTTAAGTTTTTTCATTTATAGGCTTTTATCTAAATATAACCCGAAGAAAATATCAATAAAATAAGTGTTTTCTAATTAAAAATAACGTAATGCTAAACTTGATCAAATAACTTTTTATCTGTTTTCCTTGAATTTTGATAAAAAGAAGGTAATAAATTGTCCAATTTTATAATTATTTATTTATTCTTTAATGATTTGTTTAATCCTGAGAAACATTTCTTTCCATTTTACTTAATATTTAAATAACTTTTAATATTAAGTAATATAACTTTATGAATATTTTATATTCTATCTTCGCTTAAGTTTGAGCTATTTATTATCTTGAAGCTCTTGGCTACATTTATTTTAAAATTTAAACTTTAAAAATTTTTATATTTTCATGTAATTAGTTTTATAAAAAACTATTAACTTAACATTAAATTTAATAGCTAACATTTGAACCAAATTAAAAGTAAACTAGATGTTCAATAATTTTGTACAAGATATTTTAATTGTTATTACTTATTAGATACTCTAAATTAGGATCTACTTTGTTACTAGAAACTAATATCAAAATTGAATCATCAAAGTAGATATCAAATATTTATTATATCATCATTTCATTATGTAATAAATAATTCATTTTATACATGATAACACAATTTTAATTATATAAATTAAAAAAAGATCTATATTTCTCATATATTATTCTGAAGTAATTATCTATTAGTAATTAATGGAAAATGATTTTGTAATAATTTTATTTTATCAGAATTTATTAAAAATATGAAAATAAAACTGAGAATATGCAGTTTTTTTAATTAAAAAATTTTTAAAATGTTTTAAAGTATTTTAATAATAATAAAAATATTTTTAAAGATAAAAATATGTAAAGTTTGTTTAATATAATACTAGTAACATTTAAGCATAACATCAAATATAAATAATTATTATAATTTTTGGAACTAATAATATAGATAATAAAATGAATAATTATCCTCTAATATTTACTATTAAATTAAAATCTTAAATATTAACATACTATTAACAAATATTACATTATATATGAATTCCATTTTAACTATATTAATTACTTTTAGAAATGATGCCTCTATCTATAATACTGTTGATATGAAATTAATTATTCTTGTAGGTATAATTATACTTCAATAAGATATTCAAACAGAATAATTTATTCCTGTTATTAATATTTATTATCTATAATTTCATACTTCTTATGTATCTACAATATCAATTGACAAAGTTTGATATTCTATAATTTTTTATACTTAATGCAAATTTGCATTAAACTATTATTGAAATGTTTTGTAAAATTTATATTAACTAGTTACTTTTTTTAGAGAAAACATAGAAAAGGGGAGATTCAAGAAATAAAGGAAATTCAATTGTATTTAAGCAAGATAAATTTGATTATAAATAAAATTTATTATATTAGTCTTTCCATAAATTGTTTTACAATGCGTTTCTATACCAATGAAAAACAGTATAATTAACACAAGAAATTAATTAATATAGTTACACACAGAAAATATTTCAATTCATAAAATAATGTAACATTATTAAGAAACATTATAAGTAAGATGAAGATCTATATTTATTTCTTTAAAAATGAAACTAATATTACTTTTAGAATTTAATCTTAATAATTGAAATACTTATTTGATAACTTATTAAAAAACATATTTATTAAAAGTAAAATATAAATTTTAATTATAAATAAATATTTGTATGTACATATGTAATAACATTTATTTATCTCCTTGATTATCAATACATTTGTCAGTTATTAATTTATGTCATTATCAAAATAGTTTATATCAAAATAAAAAAGAATAACAGGTTTAACATGACTATAAAAGAAAATTAACTTTTTTTTTTAATAAATAAATTGTTCCATATACAATACTGATTACACATTGACAAATTATTCAAAAATATCTTGAACATATCACACTGAATCTATTAATTATGTTTATACTTAAAAGTAACAAAAATTGTAAAAAAAATTAAAACTTAATGGTTGTAGAAAATTTTTTAAACAACACAAATGTTATGAGGTTGCTGACTGATGTTGGTTCGAACTGGCAAATCAGTTCGTGGTTTTCGAAACAATAGAATGTGTGGTTCTGTAAATAAAATGCGATTAAAATAAATTCACATAAATCACATAAAAATTCAATTAAATAATTAAAAATGAATATTACCTGGACCATGCATCATATAATGAACCCAGCCAGGACTTTGCTGGACTCCCAAGTTTCGCCATTCCGTTTCTGTCATAAGATGTGATTTTGGAACGCGTTTTCCAACTTCCGATGGTAAAATAACATGTCTAAATACAACGATAAATATTAATTTAAAATATACATGACGACGTTACATTTGTAACCAAATATAAAAGCTAACCTATATTCATATTTGTCATCGCTATACTTTTCTGAGTATTGTATTTGGTCGGCTGGCATCTTTGTCGTTAAATTATTATATATATATATATCACTGAAATATTCGCAAATAATCGTACACTTCTTTTTAAAAATGAATCACAAAGAGTACGTTATTCATTCGTTCGAATTCGAAAGATTTAATTTCACAACGTTAAGTTTGTAATACCTTGGCGATCAAAATCGAAGCGACTGATTTGTAAGTAATATGGCTGACAGTCAATTGACGGTAGTTTCCAACTATTAACGGTCGAAGTAATGCGAGGCTGAAGATTATTCTAGAATTGAAATTTACGTATTTTGACGAACACTGATCGTCACATTACTTACAAATGAAACAATGCGTAAAGAAAAATTTCAGTTTCTTGGTATAAAAAATTTTCTAGGAAATAAAAATAAATTCCAAAACAATTAATTATTTTATTATGCATAAACATTCTATGAAAATTAATAATGAAAATGTTGAACAACCTCCTTTTTTCAAATGTATGAGATATAATGGAATAGAATAATCTGAACAGTATTAAAACAATGATGAAATGCAATTAACTTATATTGCACATATTTAAATGTTCAATTATAATCTTAAATTGCACGTCACATAACATTATCATTCCTAAATTAATTATATTTTTTTAGAAACCACATTTTAAAACAAATAATTTAATAAAATAACTTAAAAGTGATAATGCTTAAAAGTGATGAAACGAGAAACCACGTTTTTAAATCTAATTTGAATATTTGAGAACTATAAAGTGATAATGCTTAAAAGTGATGAAACGAGAAACCACGTTTTTAAATCTAATTTGAATATTTGAGAACTATAAATGTTTATTTTTAATAGAAATATTTTTTATTTTTTGTAACTATTTTTTATAATTTTTTATATTTTTTATAACTTGCATATTTTTTATTTTTGTTACTGTACTGTTTTACAAAAGGCTATGAAGTTACATTCCTATTTAACCATTTCAAACCTCTGATTAAGTAATGTTAAGTAGACTTAATATTAAAAACTCAATTTTTGTAATAAGTATTTATAAAATTGTTAAAATTGGTCACTTCCTTTTATAAATGATACAGGTATAATTTATAAAAATAAAAAGTTAATTATTAATATTCTTGATAGCTTCGATCCAATCAACATAAGCGTAGACTTTGGTATAAACGTCAGGGTAACTTTCGCCGCATGGGACCACAAAAGATGCAATTCCTACAACTTGATTATTAACTGTCAAAGCACCACCGCTATCACCCTAAAAATTATAAATTCATACACTTAATGATGAAATTATTTTAAATATAGAATATTGAAAATCCCATGTTATCATTTAAATTTTCCTTTATTTAAAGGAAAAAAACTTATTTTTTTTATTACGTTTGAAATTATAATATTTATTAGATAGCTCAAATAGAATTCAACAATGATAATTCAGTTGCAATTGTGATAATTATATCAGCAATCATTTTTATATAAGCCTACGATGTAATATCAACGGAATAACCCATTTATATCCAAATGTGTCCAGTGGCTTTATGTAATTTACATTATAAAGTACATATTATTAAAAAAAAATCAAATCCTTCTAAAATTACTTAACAAATGAAGGAAGATGCAACTATTAGAAGTTAATGAATTTATCAATTAATTATAACCATCATTCAAATTGAAAACCACATAATAAAGGAATAACAGTTAAATTAAAGTAAATGAAAGTTTGTTCAATATTATAAAATTTTTAATATTAAATGTTATCGCAATTATTTACTGCATTACCGCAATTAGTTACCGCAAATATAACAACGAAAAAGGAAATCTTCAACAATTTTATATTTCAAAAACAGTCTAACAGGCAAATTCTTTAAACACAAATATTGAAAAGTATCGAATAGTTTATATGAAATATAAAATTTTCACTTTTTTTTTTAATAAATTTAATAATTATAATCTGACCGATCCTCTACAAATTTAAAAATAGAGAATAAGCATTGTATTAAAAATCCCAATTAACTTACAATACTGTTATAATATGACTATTTAATAATTGCAATACCTGGCAGGCACCAATCCCTTTTTTATTCAAGGCACATACTTGCTCCTCATAAAGCACTAATTTATTATGCATTTCAGCAGGCATATATTTTATACAATCAGTACTTGGTATGATTTTCATATTGGCTTTTTGTAGAATAACTGCGGGTCGTTTTGATGGAAATTTGGTGACACCCCAACCAGTAATCGTTGCATTGTCTCCTAAACGAATGTCCTGTGTAGGAATTGTAATTGCCGTTTGATTTGCATTGAATGCAATTTCATCGGTAAGCTGGAACACTCATTTTTTATTAAATATTTGTACAAAGATTGTATATACGATATTTCAGGCATGTATAAACAAACTATTATAAGAAAGCTTATCTAATGCAAAGCTTTTCTAATATTTTATTGTATTCTTTTTAATTTAAAACTTTTAATAATATAAATTACAATGTTTCCTACAAATTGCTTATTAAAATTTGTTGTTTATTAATATATCGACTAAATAATCTTACCATAAGGATAGCAATATCATGTCGATATGACGAAGAATCGGTACCGAGATAACCAGGATGGACGTAAATACGCTTAACGTGATTTTTGTTACCACTAGTGCCAACTGATTTATTGCTACCAGTGTAAACATTGATATTGAAAGGTTTCCAGACAAAATTGCTGACACAATGAGCCGCGGTCAAAATATGCCATTTACCGATTATTGAGCCACCGCAAAAATGCATACCATTATAGCGAATCGACGCCTGATATGGAAATTCGTTTATTTCAGCATTTACTCCGCCAACAATTTTCTCTTTCTGTATTGCAAAAGTACCTGGTTAAAATAGTGAAATAAACAATGAAATAAATGGCAGTTGACATTTAGAAATAAATCCTAGAAAGGGAGCGTTATTTATAATAAAGGAATGGTCAACACTTAAAAGTTCAGTGAGATTTCTTCTTATAATTTATTTAATTTGTGGACATAAAATTCAAATGTAATTGTCAAAATAAGTATCTTAGAAAAGATGAACTGAAAATTTGTTAGATAAAAAGATAAAAAATTTTATAAAAATTTTGATTATATTTAAATCTGAAAATAACAATATTGACAGGTATAGCCTTTGATTAAAAATAATAAATTATAATGAAAAAAAGTATTTATTTTAATAATTCAAACGAATACTATTAATAACAGTAGAATATTTCATTCAACGATAATATTTTCTATATTTTACTAACGTAGCAAATATTAAAATATTGGATCAACCAATTAAATAAATTATTAATCATTCGATAACATATATTTAGATCACTTCTATAATTGCTATATTTTTAAAATAACAAAAGATTCATTGGATAAATAAAATTTAAAAAATATAAAAGTAAAATTAATTTTTTAATATACGACCATAATTTATTACACTCACCGACAAAGAACACGAGATATAAGCAAGTGGCAATGCACTTTTTCATTTTAATTTCTGAAAATTAATTGGTCTAATATCATTGGAAACCTTTATATACTCTTATTACCCGCTGAATGTCAGATGAACCTTCATTAAAAGATTTATGTTTACGTGATGCAAAGCGATATGTATACGTAAAATGTCATAAGGCCGAAAGATGAAGCATGAATATGTGCCCTCATTACGATAATTCCAAGGTACATGATTCTATATAACTGGTACAAATTCAATAAAGCGGTATTTCACATTTATTGTTACGAGGACATTAATACTATTAAATAAATTTAATATCAATATTTATTGAAATAATGAAAATAAGTATTTTTAAAGATTTATTACAAATTAAAATGTTGTACTTCAAAGTAATCAATTAGTTTCATTTTCAACAATATAGCGTAATTCATTGAAAGTAATTTATTAATTTTTGACAGATTTTTTTATTAAGGTCATGACTAATTAAAGAATTATTAATAATAAAACAATGGTTTTTCACTAAATAATCATTATAAATATTTAGGATACTCATATTTAAAACTAAAAATAGATTAATCGTTTGACAAAATTTGGATATAAGATATTACATATAATTTTCATTCTTATTTATATCTAAAAAATAGTTTTTTTATATTTCAAAAATTCTTTTAGTTTATAATATCAATTATTATAATTTACATTTTTGAATTGTAAATTATGAACGAACGTTTTAAACGTTTGTTTTATGAATTATGCTATTATGTCAAATCAACTTATAAACAATATATTAAAAAAAAATCAATTTTATTTCTATATATTTAGTATATCCAGTATATCTAGTATATAATGTATATAAATATAAATTCTCGTATATAAATAGTATGTAGTATATCTAGTATATAAAGTATATAGATAGAAAAATTTTTTTATATTAAAAAACCATTTTTATACATGTAATATAATCTAATTAATTAAAACGTCTTTGTAAATTTTATGAATATTAGTAAATTGTTTAATAAAAATACCAGCTTTGAATTATTTTTAATTAAGTTTTTAATAATTAGCAAAAAATACATACATATATTTTGAATTTCAGATAGTTAAATTATTATTTTAATTAAATATATATTAGAATAATTATTTATTTTGTATACCTATAATTAAATATATATATTATTTGTAAATTAAAAAACGAAGAATAAAATTAGTTTTTAAGTTTATACATTTTTATTAACAAATTAATTTAACATACATTATGTATATTAACAAAAATTTATGTATCATTTTATCAATAGAATTTTTAAATATATTTTCTTAACAATTATCAGCTTTAGTAACGAATGTATTTAAGGTATTTATGTGGTAATGTGATAATAATATTCTAACTAGAAAAGATAATAAAATTTAAATTAAGTAAAAAAATATGTATTTGCAGAAATTTCTATGTACAAAACTCTTTAAAATATTACAAGCATTTTATATTTAAAAACCATTCGACTAATCTAATCCTTGTAAGTCTCTTATACCAATTAAAATCAATTTAATATGAGCATTAGTTCTTGCAATTTCCTTTCTTAAATTAATTATCTGCCTTTCAAATAATTTTATTCTTACATCTATCACAACTAAAGCTTCATCTAGTGTGAAGTCCACAAAGTATCCTAAGCCAATATCAAGTAATATATTCGATGCATTTTCAACCTCTGCTTGAATAAGAAAATTATTTCCCATGTCAACTTTGGTCTTAAAGCTATTTCCTTTATCCCCAATATTTTTAATAGTATTAATGACACTTTTTAATTGCAAAAACTCTGCTATTTCAGAGTTTATTCCGTCCAATTTCTTTTCAAGGGCCGCTAAATCTTGTTTTAAAACATCATTGATGAACGATTCAAATTGTAATACTTTTTTTTGAATATTTGCTTCCATTTTCTAAAAAAAAAATCTGTAATGAAATAAAATATTTTATAATTCACAAAAATATTACATAATTTCATGATTTAAATATATTATACATTATAATTACATGTACGGTCAATTTAAAAAGTAAGTTAGAGGTTATATAACCTTTTATTGTTATAGAAAAAGATAAACTTATTGTATAGAAGAAATTATATAAATGAAATATTACGACTTACTTATAAAATGCGGTATATCTCATGAATGGTATTTAAAATAATAAACAACGTATATAAACTAAATTTATGAATATGATTGCTCAATGAATTATAAAATTGTAAGACTATTTTGTAAGTAAATTTTTCTTAATACACATCGTTTATTCTGTTATATAAATATATAACAGTTAATTATATGATAAAATAAAAATTTTATTTTTACAAACAGTATTCACGCCTCACTTGCAATATTACTGTACAAAGTGCTGAGTAGTAAAAAATAAATACCGCTTCCGATTTAATTACAAATGCATTTATACATTCAAAAGTAAATTAAGCATACTTTTATTCATATGTTAACTTTAGTTTTATTAAATTCAAATCATTTGCATAATGTTAAATACTTAAAAAAGATGTATAGTATACAAATATATATTAATATATCTTTAATATACAAAATTTCATCATAATTATGATGCGACAGTGTATTAGGAATTTATGGTAATTATTATAACATGAAATTAATTTGCCGTCATAATTTTTCAACATTTTTATGTTGGTGTTTTAAACTAATAAATGCGTGTTTCTGTGAAAAATAATTGCTTTAAAATATATTTGTTTTCTTTGTTTTCCTTTATAATATATAAATAGAATAGAACCAAACGCTTTTCGCAAATATAAAACTACCCTTTGATTTTATTACTCGGCTATTAATGTTCGTACCACATTTCATGTTTCAACGCATAAGGTAGTAAACGGAAAGGTCGCTTTTTAAATTACTTTTGTATTGCCTTATTTTAAAAAACATACAATATTCTAATGGCATAAGGAATCTTCTATTTTTAATTTTAATATTTAAATTTTATAAAAATTTCACCATACGCTTATTTCATAAGACAGATGGAAATTTAAGAAACTTTATTTGAATATTTCGTTAAAAAAATTGAATATATTTCTGCTTCAATAAAAGTTAATTTAATTAATATTAATAATTTAATGCATCATATCATAATTGTGTGATTTAATTATATACATAAGACTACATCTTTGTGCAAATTTATGAAAATCTAATTATATTTTGTTATACAATTTATTTGCATTCGATAATTATTAATTTAGAAAAACATAATTATATAGTGTATATTTATATATAATAATTATGGAGTATATATATATTAATATTAAAAATAAGTTTGGTTAGATCATAATTTTGTTAACCTTTTGTTTTGTTAAAATTAGCTATATCAAATTAAATAAAAAATATAACGTTGCAGACAATATTAAAATATGAAAAATTGTCTTTGAAAATTTTATAAAATATCAAAACTTAATAATTAATCTTTGAAACACTTGACTTTAAGCTAAAAGTAAAATTTAAGAAAATAACATTTTGAACTTAATATTATCTATAAAAGATATTTATATTTATTTATGTATATTTATATTTATATTTATGAATATATAACTACTACAATTGAATTGAAATTTTTAATGTAAAGATTAACGTTGTAAATAGTGTGTGTATGATTAAATTTGTTTTTATTAAAAGCTATATTATGCATGCAGTTGTAACCATATTTATATTATAATTCGAAGGGAATAAAAATATAATTTGTCAACAGTCGCAATGTACACGCTGTGCATTTGTGTGTAGATGGATAATAAACGGTGGGAAATAACATTTTTTTAGAAGGCAATAAGTTTTATTCTTTGTTGCGCATGCGATAAAAAGATATCTTTATTATTAGAATGACTATGGAATAATAGCTTCTGTTTTGTTTTGATCACGTTTTATTACAAGTTCATCTTAAAGTATTCTCTAAAAAATAATGAAAACATTTATTTTAAATAACTATGATTGTATTGGGTTTGATTTAGACAGTACTATTTTGAAGTACAACACTATAAATTTAATTAAATTAATATATAAATTAATCACTGCTTTTCTTGTTAATAAAAGAGGTTATAGCGCAAAATATTTTAATGAAACTTTAACAGATAATGATTGGGATTTTATGCAAAATGGATTATTCGTAGATTTTGAAAAAGGTAATATTTTGAAACTTACTTCTAATGGAAAAGTGCATACTGCAACTCATGGAACTAAGCCTTTAAATGGTGAAGAAATTGAAAAATATTATCCTAATCGATTATGGAATTTGAGTAAAATGTTTATTGAAAATCCATTAGCATTAAGGAATGGACCATTTTCATTAAAAATTAGATCGTTATTGACTTGTTTTGATATGCCAGTCAGTATAGTATTTGCCAAAGCAGTTGATTTTTTAGATGAAGAATATGGAAAACCTTTAGATAAATATAATATCTTGCCTGATCTATTGGATGCTCTTATTGATATGTATGATAGGGAACAATTGAGAAATAATGATGGAAATTTTTATTCTGAACTGCAAAGACATCCAGAAAAATATATTGAAAAATGCCATCCTGAAGTATTAGCATGGATTCAAGAGATTAAGAAAAAAAAAAAAATATTTCTAGTCACTGGGTCTAACTTTGATTTTGTTGAATTTACTACTGGTTATGCTTTCTGTGAAGATTTAAAATCTCTTTTTGATATAATTGTATGTTATGCAAAGAAACCAGGATTTTTTACTGAAAATAGAAATTTTTATTCCTTAAAAAACAATTATGAAGATAAAATAATATTTAATGAAGAATTTGAAGTAGGAGGAATTTATAATCAAGGAAATTTTAAAGAATTGTACAAATTTTTATCCAGAATTTCGAAAGTGAGCAATCCAAAATGTCTATACATTGGTGACAATTTAATAGAAGATGTATATTCTCCTAATGTTAGTGGAAGTTGTGACACATTAGCTATTATATCAGAACAATTATCAGAAGGAATGTCAGGGTATAATGTTCCTAGTGATTATCAACAGATTTTTAACTCAAAAGTATGGGGTTCATATTTTGTTTTAAAAAATCCAAATGGTTATGAGGATTCATATTGGAATCATATTATTAAAAAACATTCAAAGATTTGTATACCCCATTTAAACATGATTATAAACAAATCTCTACACGAACCATTAAAATGTTTTTATAATGAAGATGATGATAAAGATTTAAATGGTTATTATCCTGCCAAACCAATTTCAGTATTTAATTTATAATTAAATCACGAATTAAGATTATCATTTTTCAAATTATTTTATGTTTCTTCAAAAATATATTTAATAAAAATTTTCAAATAAATATAACATGTAATAACTTATTATTTCTTGTAACTGAAAATAACAGTAAATATTATTTAACAATAATCTACATATGTATATTCCAATGTATACATAATAAATAATTTATTTGAACATTATTATATCATTAGACCTTTTAATAAATATTGTTTTTTAACACAAAACTTTTATACTAATAAAATATTTAATAGATTAAACATTTGAATAAAATTTGTATTTAATATATGATTATCTTTTATCAAGAAACCATTGAAAAATTATCTTACACAGCTACAATATTCACAGTACATTTATTTGTATTAAAATAGAAAATATACAAACCTAAAATATCAAAAAGAAAAATCAAATTTGAATAAAATAATATGTACAGATAATTCTTTTAAATATTCAATTTTAATTTTACACGAGTAGCATTTTGTATAAAAATAATCATATAACAGTCAGTTTATTAAACTATACATATAATATTTAATATAAATTCAATACTTCTTTATTATTAAAATAATTTGTTTTCGTTTTACAACCAAATCTAAATTTAATAGTCAGTCCCATACAAGAATAAGTTCGACACAATATATTCAATAATTTAAAAAAAATTGTATGAATGTAATAATGATGATAATGAAAGTCATATACTTAGATACACCTTTTTACAATATATTTTGAATATTTTTATAATAATCACTAACATTTTACATAAAATTTATAATAATATAACATTTTTTAAATATAATAAAATACACTAACTTTTCAAGATAACAGAAAATTTTGAATTTGTATAAAAATATTTTGTAAAATATTACTTTTAAAAACTAATTTACTAATTTTTTCTACAAACATTAATAAAAAATATAAGAATGTAATGTAACACCACATATAATTATCTCATATAAAATTATTATATTACAATATTAATGCATAACTATTATTATAATTTGTACATCAATATAAATTTATAAAAATTTTATGTTATAGACGATCTTTAATCTTAATCTGATATAGGCATAATTTATTAATGTAAAATAATATTTTATTATCTTGTAAGCTAATCATTTTGTATAAAATTATAATCTACTTTATTACTATAATTAATTCAATTAAATATGATCAAATTAAAATAATTAGTAAATTAATGCTTATTATTTGACACATTATTACTGCATGTCAAAGTTGTTATGAATATTAAGAATAAGTCAAGATTCTAATAGGCACTTTTTAAAAATTATTATATATAAAATGTTAACTTGATATAAAGTAATAAGGCAAATAGATCAAATGACTGATTGATTTCAGTTATCTATAAATGAACATTACTTTACCTAAAACAGGTATATAAACTAACAATATTGTATAAAATAAAGTATGTGTTATAATCTTTCCATAGCAATTGCAATACCCATTCCACCACCTATACACAAAGATGCAATGCCTTTCTTTCCATTTGTACGTTGAAGCAAATGCAATAAAGTTACCACAATCCTTGTTCCTAAAATCATTTACTTAAATTAATATGAATAATAGAAATTAGATAAATATTTAAAAGAACTTTGAAATTAAAGCTTTTAAAAAATGTTTAACTTTACTAAATGTATTTATATTAATAATATCAAATACATAATTGTTTAAATGTTTTCAAAATTGAATATACTTCAATTTTTATAATTAATAAAAATAGATTATAAAAGTTTAAAATCTAAGAAATTGTTAATAATAATATATTTTACTATAATATATTTAATAATTTAATATAAAAAATATAAAAATTTAACTTTCATGTAACATACCTGAAGCTCCAATAGGATGACCAAGAGCAATGGCTCCACCATTGATATTAACTTTTTTAGGATCTAATCCAAGTGTACGTAAACATGCCAATGATTGAACTGCAAAGGCTTCATTCAATTCATATAAATCTACTTCTTCTTTTTTCCATGAAGCTTTCTTTAACTGTATTTTAAAAAATATCATAGTAGTACTTTAAATGCGAAATTCATTTTTAAGTATGTTGGCAGAACACAGTTTATAATATAAATCAAATCATTAATACGTTAAAAATTAATTATAATGATACTCTTCTGTTTTAAGCATTTATTATTTATATGAAAAACTGAAATATATTAGTTTAAAATTGTTATATATGGTTAAATTAAATGCCATGAATCACCAACCACTAATTCAACAGCAGGAATGGGTCCTGTACCCATAATATTTGGATCGACTCCTGCCTCTGCTATAGCAATAATGCGTGCCATTGCTTGTATTCCTTTTTTAATAGCTGCATCACTTGACATCAGAACAACGGCAGCAGCTCCATCATTTATTCCTGAAGCATTTCCAGCAGTTACTGTGCCTTCGGTCTGTAAATATTATTCTTTCTATATTTTTTTATATTTAAATATAAAAAATTAAATAAAATTTATGTCAAGATCGATTGTATTTAAATAATAAATTGATTTACATTTTAAATTATATTAAAAAATATTTTCTATCAATATATAAAATTTTGATTTGTTGTAAATATCTTATGGAATAATAAATAAATTATAAACTAATGTTAAAAAATTGGCGTAATATATTAAAACTATCGATACTTCAAAAAATCAAGTACCATCCTTTAAATAAAAGATACTTATATTTGATAATATTAATGTAGAAATAAATGAATTTAACGAATCTTTTCATTTCACAAATTGAAAGACTATTGTATAATTAAAAATAAATAAATTTAATATTTTTTAAATTTATAAATACTACTATAAATATAATAATTACTTTAATAAAAGCAGGTCTTAATTTTCCAAGACCCTCAACAGTTGTACCAGCTTTTGGAAATTCATCTTTTTCTACAATTTTTGTGTCTTTTCTAACAGTAAAGGATACTGGTACTATTTCTTTCTCAAAATGTCCATTTGCTATTGCTGCTTCTGCTTTTTGCTGTGACTCTGCTGCGTACTTATCTTGTTCTTCTCTTTTAATACCATATTCCTTAGCAATATTTTCAGCTAAAATAAAAATTTTCGTTTCATACTTGTGTATAATTAACAAATAATTTATTAATAATATAATTGAAAGTAGATTTATATATGATATGTTATATATGATGCAAACCAAGAATTTATTTGTACATATATAAATATGAAGAAAGTTTTAAAACTTAATTAATTAAATATTGCAAATACCTGTAACACCCATATGAATATCACTAAATGCATCTGTAAGGCCATCAAAGATCATGGTATCAATCATACTACCATCGCCCATTTTCACTCCATTTCTGAGATGAATTGCATGAGGAGCTTGACTCATGCTTTCTTGACCACCAGCTACAACAACATCACTTTCACCTGACTTAATAGATAAATATCCATTTGTAATAGATCTATAAATATAAAATTATTAGAAAATGTTCATTTCTGCTTAATTTCTTTTTATTAATAATTAAATTAAATTATGCTTTGAGCAATTATATTTAGTTTCTTTAATACCGAAATTTATATTGCCATAATGTTTCTTAACATAATGGAAAGATTTCATAAAGTCGAAAATTCAAATACAGAATAGAATAACATATTAATATTCATTATAACAAAAATAAAATTCTATTTAAAATTTTATAATAAAATTTACAATTCTTCAATAAAATCGCACATATTTATTGTTATTATTGAATATTTTATTTCAGAAAATAAGAAGAATAAATTAAATATAAATGAAAATTATTAAATATTTAATATTTTTGTACAATTGTATTTAATTATTACAAAATTAAAAATTTTTACTACATATTTCTTCATGACAATATTCATCCATTTTATTATATATGTACTTAAATGTGATTATTTTATTAATCTGTTTATTGATACCATACATTGTATTAATTTTGAAAATTCAACAATAATATCATTACAATTCATTAGTAAAAGTAAAAAATCATTTTGTTAACTAATGCTAGTGATTGCTTATGTAAGATTTAAGCAATTTAGTTATCATATGTTACAGGATACCATTATTGTATGAAAAATAAATAAAAGATTTACTTGATGCAAATTTATTTAAGGAAATTTGATTTTAAATAAAATATAAATAAGAAATTATTCTGCTTTATTTACACATATTTTCAAAAGAGGTTTCTTTTCACTCTAACAAACAATATTTTACTTATGAGGTTTAAAAAAAACAATAGCACGTTAATTTCTTTCCATTTATCCTATTTTCATTTTCTTAAAGTAATTTAGTATTTGATCTTTTAATTAATTCCTTTTTTACCTATACATACATAATTCAGAAATTGAATAAAACATTTATTTAAAAATATTAAAATACAATTTTCCTTACTTAAGTCCAGATCCACATAACATATTAACTAAATAAGCAGGTACACTTGTAGGAATGCCTGCCTTTATGGCAGCTTGTCTTGCTGGATTCTGTCCTTGTGCTGCAGTCAGGGCCTTAATAATATCAATGAAAATATAAATGAATTGTTTTTCAAACACTTCAAACATCAAATACTCACTTGTCCCAATATTACTTCGGACACATCAGTTGGCTTTAAATTAGCTCTCGCTAAACTCTCCTTAATAACAATACTTCCTAAGTCAGATGCTTTCAATGATGATAAGGCACCACAAAAGGAACCTATAAGTAAATAGAATTGAGTGACAAGACATTCTACGCATACTCTGATTGTTACAGATTTTACACATACTCTGATTATACTACAATTATTTTTATATTTTTAGAGCCTAAATATACAAAAATTAAAACTACTGAATTTAATCTAATTTGCTCTGTATATTATAGTTATACATAAATTATTTACAGAATCTTCCTTTTAACTATCTGCCTTTAATTTTATAATTATAATAATCTCTGCATCTTACTTCAGTACCTAAAAAATTGTAAATGCATACATCTCCTAATGGAAAAATGTACAATGTGCTTCTAATAAATTGCATATATAGTGAAAACTTGTTTAAAAATTAAAACTTATGGCTTTTATGAACTATGATCATCCGCTACTCCAAGTGGCACATAATAAAAAATCCGAGCTCAGAAAATATGTGTAATCGCATGGTGTAACATACCTATGGGGGTCCTTACAGCTGACACAATAAGCACATCTCTACTCTCGCACATCTTGTTCTACCGATCCGATCTTCGTTGTCGTCCCGTTGTCCTACACTTACTAAGTGTGCAGCAGCGGCAGCGACAGCGGTAGCAGCTCTTGGTCTGGTTCTGAAATTTGAAATCCGAACGACCGACACTCGACTGTTGCCGTTTGGCTTATTTATGGTGGAGGCAGAAACACAAGCCCCACGCACCGAGTCACCAATCTCCACTAATCAATTCAAGTATTTGGGCACTCGCGGGAAGCTAGCAGCCGACTTTCAAGAGCCCGATCCTCTTCTTCCACCTCCTTCTCCTGGTCATCCTCTTCCTCCACCACCTCCGCGACCACGACCACCGCCTCCTTCTCCTTTGACGTCATCGTGGACATCATCAGTGGCCCCGCCTTCCTGCCCGCGACACGTTATCGCGACGAACGGCGCCGACTTTAAAATGCCTACTCCCGTTTGCCTTTCTGTTGATTGCTCTTTGCGTATGAGATATTCGGTCACCAGGTACGTATTAAGCAAGTGTGCAACAATAATCACATTTACGCTAAAACGTCCCGCTTTGTAATCTAGAAATGTGTTATTAACTTTCAGCTTTGATGCTTTTTACAAAAATTTTACTCTCCTATTGAAAGCCGAAATGTTATATTTATATTGTTTACATATTTAATTTAAAATTAAATAATTAATTTTTATTATTTTACCAAATTTTGACAAGTGGTCTCTTGAAAATTTTTCAAATTTGAAACTTATATTTCTTTTTATGTTTTTGTTTTTATGCTTCCATACTAGACAATTAAATAAACGGTACAATTTTAGTTTATATTATTTGTTCGTTATATAGAAAGTGTAAAGAATATGAAACTGTAGATTTGTCATCGGTAATAATATTTTTGCTGAAACTCAAACTGTACACTAATAAAACTTCGGTATTTAGCAACTCAGTTTGTTTAACCTCTTGAACTTTAAATACCTGAAATAAAATCAAATATTGTTTATTACAATTTTTAAAGAGAAAATTGGTATATAAATAAATTTAAAGGATGAGTTGTAATTGCATTTAAAAATGAAAAATTAAAATAGAAGAAAAAGAAAAGGAAAGTCTTGCACAAATAGAAACTAGAAAGTTTCAACAAAAATTCAATATTTGATAAATTCGGAAGGAATGATGGTGGTACTGATTCATACTAGAAATCCATTTAAAAATAAAATCAAGTTCATTAACATTTAAATATATCTTTGGATAGTTAAAAATATACATTAAAATTAACAATAATAATTCTTAATTAAATTAATAATAATATAATATACATTATATTTGATTTTTTTTAACAACCATAATTATTAATACTTTATTATATAATATTATCGATCTCCTGTAGTATAAAATGTATTTTAATTACTTGTAAATATTTGAAAAGAAAAATAATTTAAAACTTTTTGAATTAGATGTAAAACTTGTTATTTTTGTTTCTTTGTATAAAAACATTGAACGCAAATTTTTAAAATTACTGAATTATAAATACTACAATTACACAAATTATTA
This sequence comes from Ceratosolen corneri, assembly GCA_030522565.1. Taxonomy (NCBI): domain Eukaryota; kingdom Metazoa; phylum Arthropoda; class Insecta; order Hymenoptera; family Agaonidae; genus Ceratosolen; species Ceratosolen corneri. The sequence continues at coordinate 23,016 of JAPYYT010001301.1, forward strand.
ATAGTACAAATCTTAGTTATTAGAAAGCTTCAATATCTATTTTATTCAATTTAATAAAATTAATTGACTTATTAAAATGGTCTCAACGTTGTTGAATTCTTAAACGCTCTAGTAACACAAAACACTTTTTATTATGTTAAGCTTTATTATAAAAACTTTTAAAAACTTTATAATTGGACCCAGTTAAAGAATATTCTATATACGTTACTGCCTGACGTCATTTACTTACCGTTCAAAAGTCAAACATGCAGATGAAAAAGAGAAGGTGTCATCCAAGTACGTGTCAGAGTAGCCAGGATAAGGACCAAAATAATGATTCTACAGCCTTAAAATTATTATTCGTTTCTATGAATAAAAAGAAATGATTGTAAACTAAAGCACATTACTATTATGTGATAAATAAAAATTGTTGTCAAATGTGTAAATTTTTGAGATAAGCTAATAATACATTTTGCCACAGTAAAGCATCAACCTTCATTTGAAAGCGTATATATTATTATAAAGAGTAATTCATGATAATTCATTAGATAATTGATTTTTATGATTGACCAATAAAATCATATGTTGCTATTATTTTCTAAAAAAATAAGAAAAAAATAGATAGTTCGAAAAAATATAGACACGTAAAATTCTGTATTAGTTTAAATCCTTTTGAATTTAAAATGACATATAGCTGACATTAAAGGAAAGTAACAAAATTTAAATCAATTTTTACCACGTTAACACTAGATACATAAAATTATATTTTCTAATACTTCATTATATTTTATTATTTTAGTTGCAGAATTATTATTTTAGTGCAGTACGCAATCATTCACATTTGGTTTTCCGAAACAAAAAATTATAGTGCCAGATTTTAATATAAGCAAATGCTACGGTTTCAAATATTCTTAATACTGTTTATTTATATTATATTTATATTTATATTTGTAGTAAAAGGAAAATATACATTATATCTGAAAGACATGCATACCTTATTACATAAAATGATAAATAAATTTAATTATATTGTTTTGAAATAAAAAATTATAATACTTTATCAAATTATTGATATGCATGTATAAATATTCGAAGATCCGCTATAATGGATAATTATTAAATATTTTGATTGTTCCAAAACCATTTATTTTAGCATTTTATTTTTTAATTTTCGAGAAAATTTATGTAAATGTAAAAATAATTAAAAATAATTAGAAATAATTAGAGGAAAATCATACTATGAATTATAATTAAATTGTAATTTGATATAAATTAATTAGTAAATTAATATCAAATATTAAATAAATTACATCAATATCATTTATTTGTTTATGTCACATAATTATAAAGAATCAAATTATTTAGTAGTAACCATTTGTTAAATATAATTTTGAATAAAGAATGATTAAAAAACCAATATACTTACAGTATAAATTCAATTTAAGCTGTACTAGTAATAATAATACATTAAAATATATATATTAATGTTTTCATTAATAAATATTTTGTATATAGATAAATTAATGTTTATATAATTAAAGAAATGTTTTTTTGATTAACAGAAAGATATCATTTAACCACGGTGATATATATTATATACATTTAAAATATAATATTTATTACATCACAATTGTTGGTTATATTTAATGAAACACATAATAGATAATGAATTATCATTATAAATATTTTTAGAGGTTGATGTAAAATATTAAAACAAACTTGTAAAGATATGAAATTATATAATACTTTTATGAGTATTATTTTAAAAGAAAAATAATAAACAATTAAATTTTTTCTAAAAAATGTTTTTAAAATTTATTATAATTATTATACTGTTAATAATTCATTCTTTATTGTAATGTAAAATGTTCTTATCATTTACTTTATTTATACATAAATAAATAATTAAATAAGTATCTATCTATTTTCTCATTCTTACATTACTCTGAAATTTATTAAGTTTTTTTATGATAATGGATCTAATTTTAAGTTGTAATAAATTTTGTATCTGACATAATGTCAATTTTTTTAAAACTTTGCATAACTATTTTTAAAAATGTCATAAATATATAATATAATATATTAATAATTATTTTTGAAATGTTAAATTTGAGTTATACAATTATAATTGCTACTTAAAATAAATAGCAAAACTATTTTTGAGTTTGAACATTGATGATTGAAGGTACCAAAGTATTTAGATACTAAACTAACGAATTAATGTATTAGTGTTAAAAAATATAATTAATGAATTTATAAGTGTGCAATTTATTTAGATATAAAATAAGAAAATTATTACATTAATTACTATTTGTTGGCTTTTTAAGGGAAATATTAATTGATTAATGTATAAGCATCGGAAATTTTTAAAATTTTAGCTTCAGGTTTAAATAACTTGCATATATATATTGCTACTGATGAAAGAAAACGCGTTTTTAAAGGTTTTAAAATGTAAAAAAAAAGAAAAAATACTAAATATGAAAGTTATTCAAATTTAAGCATTGAATTATTTATTCATGAGGGCTTTGTATACTTTTAATATTTCATGTAAGACAAGTAAAAGCCTAAGAATAGTTTCTCTGACAAATATCTAAAATATTTTATTTATTTTGCAATTAGTTTCTTTAGATTATCCATTTATTTATCAATGAAACGTGCAAATACACGTAACGCACAATATTCTTTCCTCCCTCGCGAGGAAATGATTTTAATATCATTACGGAAAATTAATGAATAAAATATGACGAAAAAATATTTCAATAAAAAATCGTTTAATTAAAGAAACGCCTTAATTGTCGATTCTCTTTCAAATGAGAAAGGCACGGTTCTTTGCACTTAAATATTAGCCAGTTATATGTACGAATTAAAAGTGGGAAATGGCAGAGCTGGGTATTGACGGTCAGGATTAGTAGTCGCAATGTCAGTACTGTCATTTTACGAACTTTCCAGATGTCGCTCGCCTCGTTCTCGGTTACTGATAATCTCCACTGCATGCGAGCCCGTGAAACAGAGAGAGAGAGAGCGTCAATAAGGGAGGGTACGGTAGACCGCGCCACGCGTATAAAACTTAACGACGAGCGCAGGAGTGACAAGGACAGCCGATGGATCGAGAAGAGCGAGAGAGAGAGTGAGACAGACAGATGGATAGATAAAAAAGTCGCGCAGACGAAGTGTGTACACGGCACGAAACTGCAACTCTGCAACCCGAGTTTAGTGTAATACATAAGATCGCGGTATGTGCACGGTGTCTCTGGCTGAACCGCTGGGGACGTCGTCGTCAGTCGTACCATACCCAACTTGCATCTCATCCTAGAAAAGTACGAAACGCACCTACATATATAAGAGCGCGCGGGCACACGTCATACAAAATAACAACGCACGTACATACACATACACTCGGCCGCGGTCATACACCCGCATAAACGAATGCACACGCTCAAAAATAATCACCGATATGCAGGGCATGTATCATTAGCATGCTTTGGAGTGTGTTTATGTGTGTGTAGTAACTGTTTTCTCTATCGAAATATATTTATGGATATATATATATTTTTTGTTCGGCTAAATGCGTGTGTGTGTGCGTATGTGCGTGCGCGCGCGTGCATACAAATTCATTGGTATACCTGTGCGCAAAAGTCACAAGTATATCTATATACCTGATTTTTCTGCTTTGTTCGAGACAAATATCGAAAAGTACCGAGTTGCGCTAAACTCGAGTAAATACGTGTGGCTAGTTAATCGTATGAGTGTGTGCGCGCGTGCGTATGTGCGTGTTTAAATATATACGTAATCTAGGAGGGACACCGCAACGAGGAGCCAGAGGAGTCAGTGCGGTGAACGCGTGCTGGTGCTAAGATGGCCGACAACAAGGAAGGGAACCTGGAGTTCGCCGAGAAGCGAGGTAATTTTGTTTGATGATAGCCGGCCACCTAAGAATGATCGAACATAACCTCTTTAGCATGGCTCACTTCCTCGCGTTTCGTCCTCTAGCGTCTACGAGTCTCGGGACTTGGTGCGGAGAGAGAGTTAAAGAGAAAGAGAGTGAGAGTGGGGGAGTTGTTGAACGGAGAACAGCCGGTGATGATAGGAACAGCTGCACAAGCCTTATTTGACTTTTTCTTGCTTCTCTCTTCTCACAGCACTTAGCGACGATCCTCGACCCTTTTTTCGTTCTGCCTTCATCCTATGTTGCTCTCAATTCCCTTGTGTCCGTTTTCATACATATTCTCTCTCTCTCTCTCTCTCTTTCTCTCACTCTTCCCCTCCCCCCGCCCACACGACCGTTACATATCTTTTATAATTAAGCCTAACTTGCGAGGTTATGAGTTCTGCGAGTGTGTAGGAACGCGCGTGCAAGTGTACGCATGTGGGCACATACGTGACTGCTCGCTGCTAAATCGCAAGAGAAAAACGTTCATAATCAATGAAAAAATGGTCACTGGTGCAGGTCTGGTTTGTGGCCGAACATCGTGATAAGCATGGAACAAGCTCGCATACCTTGGATTACTGCCACTACTGTCGGTGGGTCGTAACGATCACTTACCAGCGGCTAAATTCTCGCGCGCGCTCGACTTATTAAGGTCACACAGGCCGAGAAGTGCATGACACACACGTAAAGTCCGACGGCCTTGCCGTTTCCTGTCTCTTTTCACTTGAGACATTTACTTGGGATTGGCACGGCTGCCATGACACCACTCGCTAATCTACTGAATCAAAGGCCGGTGAAAGATGTGGCAGATATTTGTTAAATCTTTTCATTATCATTGACTGATACACAAGAGGATACTCGTGTCACGTGCAGTGAACTTAGTTCTCGGAACAACAGCGCTTAATGACATGCATGTGAGCTGATAATTTTGCGGTAAATCGTGATATTCCAGTGGCTTTGATGTTGAGATAATAATGCCAGCTGTCTACATCACGTTATTTTCGTTTATCTGATGTTCGTTAATTTGACTCCAAGCTACAATGTTAAAACGATAGATGCACCTTCTCTATGAACTTGCACTTATGTCTGTGTTCCAATAGCTTTTCTGATTTACTCGCTATTCTTTTTGAAAATAGGCAACGGTGGTTATAAGAACTTTTTCAAATGATATTGAATTCATCGAGCTTCGTTTTTCAATTGTATGTTATTGCTTTTCAGTCACAAATGATTGATGATTATATTGAATTCTATGTTATTCAAGTGTACTGTTGTTCATTCGTTAAATTAAAATTTTTTAATATTATTAAATAAATAAAAATTTCTAATGCAGAAAAAATTGTCCATACTTATATAATATGCATTGTTCTTTAGACGTTTATTTATTTATTATTTATTTCAAGAATTTATTTATTTCATGAGTCTTATTTTTAATTATGCAATAGAAATAAAGGTTAAACGATTTTCTGTTAAATTTACAGTTTAAATCATAAATGAATGAATAAATCGAACATCTCAAACGTATGTACACTACAAATATAGTACCATTATAGTAAAATAAATGTATGATCACACTATGTGGAAAATAATATTTCATATATAGGTCTTAATTTATTAATATAGAGATTTGTACCATAAAAATTAAAAATATGTAAATATTTGACCTCCGTACAGTAAATCTGTAACATTATAATTTCTTAAAATGATATTCTACACGGTACAAGAGTGCAACTCTTTGCAATTAACGGTAATATTCGTATGTACATTTTTAAAGTAAATGTTAGGTGTCTGCTTCATATTCTTTAATTTCCAACAGATCATGAAATTGAGCGATATAGTGTACGTCAGATAAAAAAAAGAAGGAATGAAAATAGAGTACATTGTACTTTCTATTGAAATAAAAAAATTCGCATCTATACATGTATATTGTTTTCATATGAGATTGTTTCTTGAAAAATATTGAAAGAAAACGTTGCATGTAAAACATTATTATTTTAAAAAAAATTAAAAAAATAATAACCCATCGCTTTAATTTTAATAAAGATAATTACTCTTAAAAATATTTTCATACGAAAATTACTTTTATCTATTCTATCGTTTCATTTTTAATGCCTCATTAGCCAAATTTGTCTCAAATTTAATGTGGTTCAAGTAAATTTTGATAAATTCCTCAATAAAATATAAATTTTATTAAATAATTTTTGAATGACTATTTATTTTATTTTCTTATTAAATTCATTATCAAATAAAATTAAAAGATTCATACAAAAACTGATATAAATTTTTATATTAATTTATTTTATTCTATATTTTATTAATTTATATTACTATATTAATTTAATTTATAAATTCAATTATTTGTACGTCAATGTCAAATTATTTCTAAATCAAAGCCTTATTTATAATAGAATTAGAAATTCCATCAAATTAAGTTTATTTAATATTAGGTTAAAAGCATCAATTTATTTGTTCCATTTACAATACTAACTTTCTTCCCTTGACAGTGTAATACTTGCATGCTGACATTTATTGGAATGTCGCACTACTTTAATACGCTGCATGAACAGAAATCCATTATGAAAGATAAAGATGTATGACGTATGAATATAATGACGCTAACCGAAAAATTAAAGAAATGACCAACGATTAAAAAAAAGATCGCGTTTGTGACAAATTTTATTAACAAAATGTTTTACGAATAGTTTTGTATTATTTGTTGATTTGCTGCTGAAATTAAGGAAAGAGTCATAAAAAATGTAGGATAATCGGAAGTGTCGACTTTTGCAAAGTTATTAAACAACAACCATAAATTTTTAATCAGGCTTGAAAATATGACGAACTATTTTGTAATGTTTTTGTTTTGGCTGCCAGAATTTCCATATCCAGTGGGTATATTTATTTCTTTTCATGCATAGTGGATTCTATTGTTTATGATAAGAATATAAGAGGAATATAAGAATATATGACGTATAACAAATTAGTTAACGTAAATTTTTAATTATTTGATAACCATTATCATCTATTTACAGCCTTACACATCGTTCATTTAACGACTGATTTTCTTTAACGATGTTCGATTAAAATATTGTATTTCTTAAGTAAAGTTTATAAATTTAAGCAATTTTATTCTAACGTCTTTATTAACAATTGTATAAAAATTATCTTAAATATGAATAATATTTGCAAAACTAATATATTAAACTATAAGTTCATACTTGTATGCATGATTTGACTTTTATATGATAAATATTCCAATAGATGACACATAATTATTAATTATACTAAATCTCTCTCTCGGTCTCTATATAGAAAAATTACTGAAAAATACCCTTAAAATCGTTTTTAATAATTATGTGTATATATTATAAGGATATTCACTACTTGATCAATTTTTGATATAACTTAAAAATTAATTCAAAGAATTACGAAGAGATTAGTAGATAGTAGTTATATTATTGCTGACAATAATTTTCGTTGTATTATTTTGTCGTATTATATGAAATATTAAAACATTTAATAATTAAGTCGGTATCGTGTATCATAATGTAAATTGAATGATTATTATATTAATTCATAGCTGTTACGGACTATCTGATTTTAAAAATTTAATCATTCAATAAAGATTATATTTTGTTACATTAGCAATTGTAATTGTATTCATTTATTTTGATCATCACTATTATAATAACCTAAAACACTTTAAAAATGGCATATTTTATCTTGATTTCCAGTTCTTTAAAAAAATTAAATAACACAATACAAAGCCAAAAATATGCCTAATCTAATGTAGGTTACATAACATCGATTAACCTTGAAATACATTTATTATGAGCGATAACTGATGCCAGTTTTAGTTGATTAGGTAATAATTATAATCTCAACAAGAATCAATCATTTTGATCATTTCATGTTCTTTACGTGATATTAAGCAGCTTCAAAATGGATAGAGAATTGTAGTTAAAAATTATATTTACACTTCGTATAAAAATACTATACTGCTTTTATACTACATTACACTTTTATTACTATTTTTGTACAATATTACAAATTTAACATTTTTAATATTTAACAACAAAAAATAACATAAGAACTTAATATTAAAATAAACATTTATTAAAAAATTTGATGTAAAAAGAGGGCCGAAAAATTTTCTACCTTAATAAAATAGATAAAAGAATTGTATTATTGCGTTAGTATGCAATGAATCATTCACAATAACAGTATTATCAAATCTGTAGCATATAAATTTAAATATAATAAATTTTTTGATTTAAATAAATATTTTAAGAGTTGAGTAGGCATAATAAGTTACTCAAAATAATAATAAAGCATTATCTATTGAAAGATATTGCACTTTAGCTTGTCAAACTTTTAACAAAAATTTCTTTCATTATATATATATCATATAAGGAAATGACTTGAATTTTGAAATATGAAACAACTTATTTGCAACTGATTGTATATCATTTTGTTATTGTATGGAATTAAAAATTATAAATTAAAAGTTATAATAATTTATAGTTTTATTATAAAGTTATAATAGGTATAAGACTATATAATAAATGAATAACAAATATATAAATATGTTAATTCTCTTTTGATTCTTCTATTACCTACTGTAAAGTAATTGAGATTTAAAATTTATTTTGTATGTATAATTCTTCACTACATTGAATTAAATAAATTATTATATTATTTATTTATAAATAATTTGTGAAATTAATATTCTAGCAAGCTCAGGTAATTGCTAATTTAGTTTCATAAAGAATTATAAATATATTATATGCGAATTACATTATACAGTAAATTGATTTCATTATTAAATAATTACAAAAGCGTACCATATTGTAAATGAAAAATAGAATCATTTAATGTATAATATATGTAGAATAGAAAATCATATAAAATTATAACAGATAAAAATAATATTTTAAGAGTATAAAATTCAATTTTAATAGATTAATAATAAATTAAATGATTAATAAAAATGGAAATTAGATTTTACGATAGTTTTCAATACATTTGTAGTCTATGAGCAGTGCTATCATCATACATATGATTTATAAAATAATAAATTATTCTGGTGCAATATCATAATATTAATATATACACATTATATATTAAATTTTGTTTTAAAAAATTATTATTTTAGATATTATTATAAAAACTTTTGCCCAATAAGTATATGACTAACTGTAAAATTAATTTTATTATTGAACGTTATGAAATATTTTTATTATCGCTGACTCAGCACAAATTTATATAGATGTTTGTAATAAACCAAAGAGCCGTCCTTTTCTATTCCGATAAACAAATTATTCTCAAACTCGAATTGCTTTCTGTCCTTTTTATTTTTACATAACACTTATCATTATTAGTGCAACCAAACCATTTTATCTTTTTTTATTCTCGATTTTTGAACAAATATATATTGTATATATATTTGTAATTGTTTATACTAATAAATTTCTCCGTTATTATTTATTTATTATATATTAAATCATTATAAAACCCAATCGTCGTCCTATTGTCCTACTGTTAAATTAATGAAATTCATTTTAACCGTCAAGTTTCGCAGATATTTAGTAAATATATATTTATCTAATAGATTATGATAAGACCGTATTTAAGTAAGTCAAAACGGAATATTATACTTATATATGTGTATACAGGTAAATTATTTAGGTAAATGTTAGTTTTTATCTACTTGTATAATAACATGGACAAATTACAGTTTGATAAGTAGCACTCTATTATCAATTTGTAAAATATTTAATATTTATTTTTTAAAAAGTTAAGTTTAATAAATAATAAATAAATTTTACTATAAAAAGTTTTTTTAATGTATACATTATCTTATTAGAAAAATAAGTGTTATACTGACAATAAATATAAAAAAATAAATCAGTATAAAATATACAAGAGAATTTTACCTATCACACATAAACTACAATGTGAAAAAAAAATTTAAACCAAATATACACAAAAATGTTCTCGATATAATATCAGATAATTCTCTTCAACGGCCCTAGTTTGCCATCCCTTAGCTCGATTTCTCAGTAATGCACTTTGGAAGTTCTAAAAATATCTCCCCATGCAGCGCATATTTGAAGTTTCTTGTAAATGAATGAAAATAGTAAGGAAAGACAAAAATCCAGCATGGTTTAAACGTCGTATGCTCATCTTCAAAAGTCTTTCTGTCTTTTCATAAGCTTAAGCTTCAAAGGCATTTTCACGTGTTGAGACGTAATAATAATTTATATTTTATAGTATACGTCAGATTTTTATATATTTGAAAATTTTCAACGAAACTTTGTATATTAAGGAGATAATCGTAAAAGTTATGGATGGTTTTTAAAAATGCTAATATAAAGTACTTACACGGTTAATTATTCCTATGCATAATAACATTTTTAGTAATGTAAAGGTAGTTATTTAAGTAAAGGTTGTAAATAATTACAAGAAATGAAAGGAAAAAAAGGATTTTATATTGTAATGCTGTTCTTAAGAACTTTAAAAAAATTAATCATATTACTGTAACACATAAAAATATTAATATCTATTAAATTAAATTCTATAACTAAATTACATTATAATTTTTTTATAGTATAAATATTTTGAATTGTATGAATAATTTGATATGAATAATTGTAAAATTTTCAAATCGGAATGTTTTTACAATTAGTTTTTTTTATAAATAGTTTAAATGAAAGTTCATGACTTAATTAATCAATTTTTAGTGTAACATATTTTATGCCGATTTTAATATTTTGCAGATTTAAATAAAATGAAAATATAAGCATAATATGATAAGTAAGGGGATTAATTATTTTTAAATTAATTTTAAATAATAAAAAAACTAATTTTGTCCTTATATACATTACAATATTTTTAAAATTTTTATTATTAACCCATTACAAAGTACCATTGCATTTTTTCAGAAGTTTAACTAGCAAATAACCAGCAAATTTATGCCATCTGTTTCAAAAGGAAGTGAATTAATTGCGCATTTGCTGTAGTGCTGCTTAACAGAATCGTTATTGTTATTTAACCAAATAAGTTGATCGTTAACAATTATTTTCAACTTATTTCATTAATTATAATATTTCTTTAAATTATGTCAATGATAGACAGTATTTTTTTAATATTTAAATTTAAAAGTTAATCAGAATTACTTTTTATATACAACTGAAATCATTAAAATTTGTTTAGTAAAATAAAAAATGCGGTAGTAAATATTATTTTTTTTGATTTTAACAAAAATATTACATGAGCTTTAGCACATATTTAAATTTGAAACAAATATACGTACATACCAATATATTTTGTGCAAATGATTGATTAGATTTTAAAAATGTGTATGCGTTAATCATAAATTTTGTTTAATCAAATCACAGTTATATACGTGTGGTAAGAACAGAAAACATTTGTTATAATTACGACTTTGGAAATTCAAATAATCTCAGTAATGCCAGTGTGTATAACATATGATCAGTATAAAAATAAATTGGTATTTTATATGAGTGGATCTATTAGTGCACACTCGATACCAACTTATTAGGGTAAGCAACTATATATTTTGAACAGCTGAAAAATTGAACACATTTTATTAGTTTAAAGTCACACTGTGTATATGTTTTTTTTTAGCTCGGGTCAGATATGGTTATAAAAATTACCATTTCCGTTTTCATTTGATTAGCATTGTCCATCGCCCAGTAAATCAACCAACGCACTCTCTCACATACAACGTACATGAGCAATAGCAGACCCTCAATTCTCTTATTTCCAACTTTCGATCTCATTTTCAATTTAACGACCGAAACTCATCCAACGTAAAATAAAAAATTTCTAATCTAAACTATTGCCTTAGTCAAGTCCAAGTCTTCCTGAGTATCTCTTCGCTGCTGGCCCACCTGACATTTTTTATTCTCCCGTCTACGGTTCGTACCAGCCGCGTGGTACCGCATGCACGCGCACACCTGTCGATACGAGCCAACACTTCGATTGCAATGGACATACGCGATGAGTCACTACAATCAACACTCACCGGACGCTTTTGTAATTCTATTTTTTTCTGTCGTATGATAAACGCTTTTTAGAAGATTCTAAAATCTAATTTTAACGGCTAATGGAATTCACGCGTTGAGTTAAATTCATGTTTAGAAGTTCAGATGTAAGCTTAGAGTTTAATTTTTATTAAATGTATTTTATAGCGGAAGATTAAAATAATAATTTATATGATTAAATATGTTAATTTTATTATAGGGGAGTTCGGACTGGCGAGTTTTAGAACTTTCTGTCAAGATAAAAAAGAAATTAAGAATTATAATTTTTATTCATTATACAATTTATTTAAATATCGTATTTAAATATCACGTTTTAAAATAATTACGTATTTTTATAATTAAAAGCTTTTAAACAATGAAAACATTTATGTATAATACATACGAGGTGTGGTAACAAGTTTTTTATTTTAATGTCTTAATAAGATATTAATAAACATAATTACGCTTTATAAATAGATATACTTAGTAAAGAAAATTTTACATGAATTATTTTTATAATTTTTTATTACACAAGGAATAGCTAAATCTTTTAATATTAGGTTTTAAAATTAGGTTTATCTTTGTTGAATGGATCATCTAGTGTATGGAAACGTAATATCACACGTCATATTCTTATTATGTATTAAAGTAATTATGCATTAAAAATAAATATGTGTATATTAAGCTATATAATAGATTATGAATAAGTATAAGTATTTTAAAAAGATGGCAAGTGTTATTAGGTTTCCATATACTAGGTGATTCGTTCAACAAACAGGTCGTGTTTCTAAATGTTTATTAACTCTATTAAGATATTAAAAAATTGATTTCAATATATATAGTAAATAAAATTATATATAGCAATACAAAATAAAATTTGATATAGTTAAAAAGAAAACAATAAATTAAAAATTTTAAATTTAATTGAAATAAAGATTTTTGTTTCTTATACAGATTTTAAAATACTTTTTCAACATATTTATATATGTCTACAAATTTATATTTTTATATAAATGTTTGTATAAATTGTTTACATACATATTAAGAAAGAAAGTATAAGATTATTTGAAATAATTAATTTAAATTATCAATAGTAATCATTTCGTATTCTATATGAAATATGTAATTTAAATTTAAATTCTCATAATTAAAATTAATTTTTAATATTCCTTTATATATCAGCCCAAAAAGTGTTCACATATATAGCTAGTGACGTATACTTTTTTAAAATCTAATTAGCCTTAGGAATACTTTAGCTTAAATAAAATATGTATACAAATTTCCTATGTCCTTTACTTATTTTTGAAATTTCTAGCGTAAATTATTTGTTTTATTCATATGAGCTCTTTGCTTTCGTTTTAATATTTTCAGTAAATTATTGCTCTTTATGAAACTGAAAATAAATTTTCACATTTATCTTCTTTGCTGCATTTTGTATTTTGAACAAAAAAATTAAAATGGGTAAAAAACAGCTGTAGCTAAAAATTTATTTTGTATATAATGTCAATATATTTTCTTTTCATTTCTGGTGAAATCAACAAAATTTTAGTTACGTGTAATGGAGAGTTTGAAATTACATTGCAGTAAAATAAGTTATTATTATATGTTAATAATAACATAATATATTTATTTTTGTAAAGTGTAACTGTATAATTTAATTTTTATTATATTATTTATTCCGTATTAATTATATTATTAATTTTCCAAAACCTTATTAAATGCAGAGATACTTTTTAATGTTTTTAATTTTAAAAAACTATTTATAGATACATATGTAATGTGCTTTTCTTTCGTTTATATTGCAATGAAAGATAATCTATTAATAGTTACTGATATCAATAAAGTATCTTGACTACTGTAGTAGTTGGAGATTTCTGAGAAGAATCACTTCAATAAATAAATACTTAATCAGATAAATTTGTTCGTTTTACTTATGATATATAATAGCATATGTTTTTTAAATATGAAAATATTAATTAGATCCTAAATATAGAATTAAAATTTTATCGATTTAATAATAGTGTTTAAAAAATTATATTTTAAAGTGTACATTACGTTCAAGATAAATTGTTTTGCTTGTAAATAATATGCAAATAATACGTGAATTTATACAAAATAAGTGCGAATCAACAGCAATATAAGAATGAAAACAAAATTGGAGTTAAGCTCGAAATAATTATAAACGCTACTTATGTTTCATGAGTTCTCCTCAAAAATAGTTTATAATCGGTGTCGGTCATCGGTATGAATGGAACGATATCTGCATCTTAATTATATACAGAACTAGTTTCATTTGGCATTATCATTTATACGCTATTATCACTAACGAGATTATACAACTAACCTGCTTCGCT